>JAVIWC010000625.1:0-19695 GCA_031894815.1 Creontiades dilutus
TTGATGGTCCTTCTGAAGACGGTTGTTGGTATACCTGCTCAGGGGCTACAAATGGGGTTAGGAGGCCCCTCCTTGCAACGCCCCCACTCCACGAACCCGGTTATGTTTCGATAGTTGTTGAGGGTTTGTGTGCAGCACCAAACCACTCGTTATGAGATGGTTGATACCATTAATGCTTTTCTCTGTCTTCATGACTGTCTGAGAGGATGCGGACGTAGGCCTTTTTATGTACAATCCTAAAGCTCCCAGCAGCTGCTGGCTGCCTCGATTTCTGCTTGGAGTACAGAGATGTGTTCCCGTAGTGGGAATGTAGGCATTCCACCTGGGCTCAGCCCCAAGCACTCCTTCCAAAGTTACACACAGAATTGGTTTTACTTTTCGAAATTAAGGGTGTTATGGCATCTTCAGTGACCAAAGATCGAACACAACAAAAACATTTAAAAGTGAAAAAAAAGTAAGATTTCAGTTAAGCAAGAGGCACTTACTGTCGCAAATCAGTTGCAGAATAGTGGATATAACAAAAGATGTTAAGATATGTAGAGATTGGAAAAGTTTATTCATGCCATGAAAAATTCGAGGTACTTACTTAAACTCCCGTATCTGAGAAAATTTCACCAAATAACCATGCGAAAATTTACACCTGTCATCCCCGTAATTGCATTTTTCGTCGAGATAATACGGGCAGGGCACCATTTCTTTTTCCGTGGGATTCGCAAAGTTATACTCGCAACTGGAAAACGGTTTTATGAGTAAGGTTAAGTAAGCATTGTTTATCTAACAAATGTGTTAATGACGTAAGTCAATATCGTCTATTAAAAGGTACGTACTAATGAAATAGTTTTACTGGCAGGGAATTTTTGCTAGTAAATAAACAGATGCAGTGTTAATGAAAAATATTCCTATTATTATTTAAAACAAGATGGAATATACATTAATTTAATACAGGAAGACTTCTATTAAGGGCACCCGTTTCAGGAGAGAATCGGAGCAATATTTATGGTTATTAATTCGTAATGTCCTCATTTTTGAAAGCTGGGCTCTCAAATTTTTGATCACCAGTCATTAACATTACTAAAATATCTGTGCAAGAAAAGTTGTAATTACTCAATCTGGGAATCGTTAAACCCAGATCAAAATGTTTCTCTTTATTGTGTTCTGGTACCTCTCCAGAACTCATTTTTCAACAACAATCACTTCCAAACTTTCACACAACATTTTACACTTATCTATAAGTAAATGTAGAACAAGGAATACTGCTACCACAATCAATAGCAAAATCAAACCCAGAAAATGTTTTCATCACTGTAAGCCTTTTCTGTTGCCAGTGTCTCCATCTACAATGCCAACCGAACATGAAACGGAAAGTCATTTCTTCACCTGGCTCAATGGGAAAACTTCAAAGAAAAGATTGAGGACTTGAGGCTGGAAAAACGAATCGTGCGACATCTTGTAATCGAATTCGCAGGGATAGGCGAAGAATAAAAAAGAAAACCCCGTATCGAAAAAATATTCAAGGGCCACAGAAATTTTCGAAACAATAGGCGATCAAAAATCGCATTGATGATGCGCGATGTAACCCGTCGGAATTGAAAGACGAACTTCCACAAGCAGTGGAAGGCATTGATCATAAACATTACTTTGAAGATAACGTGGATTCAATAGTGTCTGAGGTGATGACGATAGAAGAAGTCAACCAACCAAATTATTAACAATCACAAAAAAGGAGGATTTGAAATCTGCGGAAGGCCTTCAAATTGTATAAAAGTGATGAAAATTAGTCCATCTAATCTTAAAGAAACGACATGCCATAAATATTTCCCTTGCGGTAGAAACTAAGTTTTTGGTACGATCTGGAACACAAATGACGATAACTTCACAGCATACGATACCTTCAGAGTGAAAGAATTTGCAGCGTTTCATGCATATCAGAATGCTTCAACCCGTGTATCGGCTATAAACCCTTTTAGGAGTTCACTCCAGTATCCACGTTCACTACATCATTAGGTTACTGTAATCAAAACAGAAACAATAATAAAACAAAATAACTCAAATTTTGGCACCATAAATCGGGCCATACATTGGGAATGATTTGAGCTACGGACCTGGGGAGGGGCTCATTCGATTCCTCGTGAAAAGTTCTTCAAAAAGAGTCCAAATTTAGGCCTCCTTGACTTTTTTGAGGTTTTTAGGGATTTTACAAAACTTTGACAACCCTTAAATGGCACTTTAACTTGAGTGATAGAGCTGGCTAAAGAATTGGGGTGTTGTCGGACCAATATTGATTTTTCCTGAAAATTTCAGATTTTTTGCTCCAGAAGTTTGGGAGAAATCGTGCCTACGGCGTACGGCAGCCAAACTGTGTGACAAACCCAAGTCAGCCAGAATGGCTGCAGTCGTTAAATGCAGTAAATCACCCCAAGTATTGTTAAACTCCCTGCCCAAAGTTGAAGAGTCAACAGGGTACGTTGCTCGGAGTATGTTATCGATTCCTCAATCTCACCATACTGATTTGTTTATTTGATTGAACAAGTGTTTGATGAATAATATCATTCTTTCATGAAAACTTAGACTTGTGTTCTAGAATTATATTTTCCATAGTTGACGGAATTCGAGTAGGCAATCGCCAACATTTTGGATAGATTTTTAATTTAATATTTGAAATACATCTCCCCATATAACATCAAATTGTCTAGTATAGTTTCCAGATTAACAACTATTGTTGGAAATCGTCTGCCAATACTTTACATTATATGAACAAAGCAGAGCTGTCTCAAGACGTAGCAGAAAGAAAATAATCAACACCGATTGAAGAAATTCACAGGAGGTAATTATCAATATTGATTGAAAATTTAACCAATTTCTATGACTAATAACTTTCTGTAATAAATCGAATAACCTTCTACAACCAACTAACAACTTTCTTCAATAACTCTAATAATTCCCAACATTTAACTAATAACTTTTAATTGAATTAGAGCTAATTTATATAACAGGTTTTAAATAGTTTATACCTGAATGTCGTCAATGTCTGAAATGACGTCACATTGCTCTACGGAGCAAATGATGGCATTGCCGTAAGAAGTCACTCCAACTCGGCTTACGTAAGGTGCTTGGCACTTCGTCCCAACCAGAGCTAAAAGTTCATCGATTTCATCCTGCGCGACAATGGCAATCAGTCATTCTGAATTAAATATTGAAATGTTACATGCCTTGATATACAAACATTTTACAACACAGTCATGTGATCGATTACAGTCAACTAATATGTTGCTAGGGAGTTAAACTGTTTAGTTCCACAAATTGCTAATAGAGTGCATTGGCGTCGATCATTGCTCATTCCCATACAAGATTTCTGACATGTAGCATGTATCGTGTGTGTCTTAAATTAGGGTGGGAGGGAGCCTAACATCACAGCTGTGTGATCTATTCAGTCATTTTGTTAACAATAATCAATATCAAAAGTGTTTATTCAAAACACAAATTTTTATAATTCTGCTTCTAGCCTTTTCCAAAATGAGAGAGAAACAATTAGAGGTGTGTAAACCCAGGTCACCTGAGGGAATTGACTCCCTGCAGGTCACTCAGTTCAAAGACAAGGTCAGTGGGAGAAGTTCACCAGTTCACTCCGTTATTGAATGCGACCTGCAGTTTACTCCGCTATTCACTTTGTGAATGAATGGGACCTCTATTACCTTCGTGTACAGTCAGGGTTTGGTAGATGACAGACGTCTACTGTACTCCTTAGATTAGTACTCTGAGCAAAACAGTGATAGGTAGGTACTGAAACGAGGTCATTTTCCGAGTACTCATGAATAAATTTTATTTGAATAGTAGAATCTGCTGTAAAGGAACGGCGATCTGCCAGGGTTGTTAGGTGGGGAGAGTGAACGGTTATCTTGAGCCAAGACTCCTCAGCAAGAGACGTTTGCGACCTGCAGGTCTCGAACTTCGCTTGCCACGAAAAGTTCGCAACTGTCTGAGTAGTTGGAATGTTGGCCACGGGGAGCCATTCTGTCACAAACGTCTTGTGATGAACTGCAGGTCTTCCTTCGCAGGTCATTTGGGTCAAGTTCACTTGAAAGAGAAGGTCTTTGAGACAAGGTCACTCACTCACTACCCACCTCTAGAAACAATTATAATGGGAAAATTTTGACATTGATGAGGAGAGATTGCTTGTCATGGAGAAAAGTGATTAACCAGTTAAGGTTTTGTATTCAGTCCTGGCCCCGATGCACCCCATGCATTGCTATTCGCTTTCTCTGAATGAAGAAGTATAATTCTGTTTTCTCCAGTTTTCATACCAAACCACTGAGAGAACGTTTTGGCCTGCTCTGCGGTTTGTTGGCTCACGGGAAAATCAGCGTTTCCTCCAACAACTGATGCCCTACGACTATTGAGTGCTGTTTCAGCTTTGCCAATGTAGAATGCAGGACATTTTTTACTCATCAACCAGTATACACATTGATGGTTGGCATTCAGCCGATCCTTTACATTTGTACGAGTTGAAGTTGTTGAGCAAAGAGGACAGTTCATCTTCAAAAACTATGGAGCAAACTTTACATCTTCTCTTACCACAAGGGTGTAAACCTCTTGCAGGTGGTGATGCCCCATCTGACCATCTAATAGATAATGGAAACTATATATGAAAGCTGGTAATTGCTTACTGCGATTTTTTATTTATTTTTCTACGGTTTTTTCTGTCGAATCGAATATACTACACAAGTTTGCTGTGCTAGAGAATTTCAATCACAACCAACACTTCTACTGGGCCCATAACCTAAAGATAAAATAGCACAGACAAACGTAGTCCAATAAAGCAATACTGCATTCACGAACGGAAGTGCTATCAAGAATGAATATTTTGGGATTGTTCCAGAAAGAAGAGCACGGGACAAGATCTGGAAATGGCTTGTAGAAAACTTGGTCTTAACAATTACGAGGCTATCCATTCTGAGACAGATATACAGGGTGTCCCACGAGTTCAACTGACACTAACTTTTTTATTTTAAATGGGAACCCGAATTTTTTATTGCAGATTCGGATTCTACTCAAAATTTCATGAAAATTTGATCCCTCAATCAATTTTTTTGATTGCGCGCAACCGGTTCAGCGAGCACGCAAAGTTGCGCAACCCCAAAATTGTCAAATAGTGGATGATGGTGAACTCTAAAGTGTGGCACATGAATTTTCATTGTTTTTTAACGCTGATTCACGTGGTGCTATCCGTTTCTTGATTCGGCTCAATTTTTGTGGAATAATGACCTAAATTTGGTTATTTCTCGTCCGTTTTTTTAAATCTTAGGCGCCTGTTTTCAGATTTTTACGGGGATTAGTTTTCGAGGTCCGGTTGAGAAAGGAGGACGGAAAGGAAATGGATAATTACCTATGAAATTTCATGTGCAAACACACGCGCGAAAAAAGATGATTTTTTCACGAGAAATAACCAAATTTAGGTCATTATTCCACAAAAATTGAGCCGAATCAAGACGCGGATAGCACCACGTGAATCAGCGTTAAAAAACAATGAAAATTCATGTGCCACACTTTAGAGTTCACCATCATCCACTATTTGACAATTTTGGGGTTGCGCAACTTTGCGTGCTCGCTGAACCGGTTGCGCGCAATCAAAAAAATTGATTGAGGGGTCAAATTTTCATGAAATTTTGAGTAAAATCCGAATCTGCAATAAAAAATTGGGGTTCCCATTTAAAATAAGAAAGTTAGTGTCAGTTGCGCAAGATTGCGCAGTTGCGCGGGGTGCGCAAATATGATATTTGAGATCCTTGGAAAAACTTATGAAGATTCAAAAAAAACTTATCATCAACTCCTCGACATCGATGATTCGGAGCATACCTATGTACATTTGATTTGTGATTTGAGATGGACGGTTTATTGGAACAAACTGACAATTAAGTGATTTAAGAAAAGCGTCACCTGCAACGTTACGTCATCTGCTTTTTCACCTCCGCTATCTTCTTCTTCTTCTGGCTGCACTTTGTCATCCGGTTGATCCAATTCACCCAACTCTGCCTGAAAATGTATTAACCTATATAAACATTTGACATGCAACAAGAATTTAAACTTAATTATAACAATATCGAGGAACTCTTCCAGCATTACGGTAAGAGATAAGGATGGAATTTATAAAGGACTAGTTTAATGGCCCTGCTACGCATGTTAAAAAGAAATAGGTGAATAACACAATTTTTTTTTTCGTGATTTATTATTGCGACTGAAAAATTAAATATATTTCATCTAGCAATTTTACATATCAATAAAGGTACACTCCAAGAGGGTAGGTTTACAGCAAAATCTAGCCCTTTATTATATAGCTCAATTAATTAGCACTGAGTTCGATTGCACTTCTATTCACGCAGCACAACTAAATCCAGTGGTTTGTTTCGCTTGAGACGTCGGATTTCACCTTCGTTGTCCAAAACGTAGAGCATCTCCGGGTTCACGTGTTTGTGGAGGCGATGTTCATGCTTCCTTGCGTATTTTGCAATAATTTCATAGACTGTCTCCATCCTCAAATCTCGATGAATATCATCGTTTCGCATGTACCAAGGGGCTCCAACTATACTTCTCAGTATTTTATTCTGAAAGGTTTGGATTTTCTTAATATTTGATTTCTTGGCACAGCCCCAGATCTGTATCCCATAGGTCCAAATAGGGCGAAGGATCTGCTTATATATAAGCAGTTTGTTGTGAAGAGAGAGATGGGAATTCCTTCCCATTAGCCAATACATCCTTCTGTACTTGATTTTAAGTTCTTCTTTCTTCTTTTCTATGTGTTTATTCCAGTTTAATTTGGAGTCAAGTGTCAAACCCAAGTATTTAACTGCTTCAGTATGCGGTATTTTATTCGAATTGATCTCAACATCCAAGATTGGGACTTTTCGGTTAGTGAAGTTGATGTGGGCTGATTTTGATTCGTTCAGCTTCATTCTCCACATCTTGGTCCATTTACAAACCTCAGTAGTAGACGTCTGTAGTTTGCGTGTTGCAGCTTCTATATCATCTCCAACAGAGAGGATAGCCGTATCATCTGCAAAGGTGGCAACAGTTGTGCCTTCTTGTTGGGGTAAGTCCCGTGTGTACAGGAGGTAGAGTACTAAACAACACAATGAGGGAGTATAATAACAATATTAAAAGTAAAAAAATCGGATATCCCAAATCCCCGAGGAGAGGACCACGTCGCTTGCCCTGGGAGACGCTTCCCCCCGCTGGGGCCCTCCTTCCTTCACTGGCGGGGTCGGGGGGAGCAGGTCGGTTGCCCTGGGAGACAGGGGCGAGAATTCCACCCGCCCAGCGTTACCACCCCCTGAAACGTCGATATACTCTGATAAGCTGGTTTTTATATAGTGTGATTCTCCGTACAAAGCCAGGAAATTTAATCAAAATCAGATTAAAAATTAGTACAGTATTGTGCGAGACAAGAACTAATACCGAACTTGTTTAAAAAACTGGAAAATGCAAAAAGACATTTTGATTTTGGAAGACAAGCCAACTGCCACCTTCTTTAACGAAATCTCCACAATCTCATTAACTTAAGTTGAGGATTCCTCGGTGAAAATACACGGAGTCGTGCACAGGTTTCTATGTTGAGTCTTGCTGTGAATTTTCAGAAAAACTAAGTATTTCTTAGTTCATTTGGAAGTTAGCATGCATTTTTTATTCTACCCTACCGTTCTGGAAAGTTGACTAATGTCTGTACAACTTTAGTAGTTGTACAACGTCAATAGTTTGAAGAAACACACCTTGAATAAAGCGTACTCTTTGGCAAAAGGATCGTCTTCATCGACCGCTGCTGACGCTGACGCTTGAGGTTCGCTGATGCTGCACGACTCCTGCTGAAGTTGGTCTTTCGTGAGCTCCACCAGCTCTTGCAAATCAGCTCTCAAGCTCAACAATCCATTTTTTTCGTCGGTGGAATTGGTAGATTTCAAAGCCTGTTCGATTTGATCCAACTGCAACACGGAAGTGAGCCATGAATCAAATCAGATAGAAGTATAACACGATCATTGCGAGATCGACATTTATCATTACTACTGAGCTGATAGATAATCTAGGGCGGCTGAAGTAGAGAATAGGAGGCCCCTTCTGATAAGAAGAATATATCGATGTGTAAGGTAACGGCACCGGTAGTGGCCACTGCTCCAGTATTGGCCATTTTAAAGTTTATATTTGAGAAATAAGGATTCCCGGTCTCCAAGTGGCTTCAAACTTGCAGGAGGTACAGCTCATGTTATCTTGTAGTCAGAGGTTGAACTAGGGGTGCGCAGAGCATCATTGGAAATTGTGGTAAACTTCTCAATATGACCGTCCCTAGTTTCCTGTTTGTTGGGCTGTATCCTAGAGCTTCTACTGGATAGAATCAATTTTGTTCATCTGGTATTGAATTTAATGATATTAAACACGTAAGGAGGGCATAAATGTCAAGTGGCCACTACTGAGACGACGTGGCCACTCTGGACTTTCAAAGACTAGGTAGATCAAAATAAAGGTGTAAAATATTTAATAAAAAATAGAAAAAATTGTTCTTTTGATAGTTTTAGGCAATGGATATGTTAGGGAAGAGTCGGGCTATATTCTAGTCCTGAAGAAAGTCAGTACTACTGTTGGCCCACAATTGTCAAAACTAAAGAAAAAATTCTTAACTGTGGCCACTACCGGTACCGTTACCTTATATAGGATAATATATCGATACCACTGGCATGTATTATGGAAAGATTTTCACGACCGTTATATCGATAAAATAATTATTAATACTCAGCAACACAAGTGTTAACACATTCTGATCTATTTGTCCAACTGATCTACATTTTACTAAAAGGATTGATGTAGGATATTTTTCTGCTTTTGAGATGCGGGCGAAGCGAGCATCCAGAACAGCAAACTAGATAGAACATATCGATAGGAGACATCGTTTTTTTCAATATTGCGACGGTCATATCAGGAAGAGGCCCCCTATTCTCGACTTCTACCTCTAGGACTTTCAAAGAAGGCGCAGTGTGTGAAGTATCAGATGGTTCCTACGTCATATTTAGGAGGGAGAGGGACGAAGGTAGTACCCTACAATATGTATATTGACAATGATGCAAAAATTGATGAATACGTGGGACCTTATCACAACTTTCATGGCCAAAGTTTTCGTTATAATTTAACCTAATCGCTATCAGGTTTTTGATGGAGGATTCATTTTAATTAAAACTCAAAAACACATTCATCACTACGCTAATATCGCATTTCAATAAAGCTTAAGATGTATGAGCCTACACCTTGGGTTTTGAAAAAGGCACATATCCAAAAAGAAGCATTGCGCCTTCGTCTTGACGTTGAATATTTACACGAGACTCGATAGATGGCAGGCATGACAAATGGAAATATGGATTCAAGTAAAGTTTTTAATAAAACCTACAGAATGAATTCTTTCTTTTTCAAAAAGGCACAAATCCATGAGTTTTGATAAAAACGGCACATTTCCAAAGTGAAAATGGATATACAGCCTCGCGTTTTGGAGAAAATTAATTCATATTCTGAGGCATCTTTATCTATGCCTTCTCACACATTACTCAGATGAGAAACTGCAGAAAAACATCTCCACTAATCTGCAAATCGTTTTTTTTTTTTTTCACTTCCTGAACATTTTGTCGGAATGGATATGCGCCTGTTTGAAAGTAAGCTCCTCAACTGATCTATACTTCACTAGAAGGATTGATGTAGGATATTTTTTTGCTTTTGAGATTCGAGCGAAGCGCGCATCCAGAACAGCAAACTAGACAAAACATATCGATAGAAGACATCATTTCCTTCAATATTGCGACGGTCATATCAGGACTCGACTTCTACCTCTAGGACTTTCAAAGAAGGCGCAGTGTGTGAAGTATCAGATGGTTCCTACGTCATATTTAGAAGGGAGAGGGTCGGAGATAGTACCCTACAATATGTATATTGACAATGATGCGAAAATTGATGAATACGTCGGACCTTATCACAACTTTTATGGCCAAAGTTTTCGTTTTAATATAACCTAATTGCTATTAGGTTTTGATGGAGGATTCATTTTAATTAAAACTCAAAAACACATTCATCACTACGCTAATAGCGCACTTCAAAATAGCTTAGGATGTGTGAGCCTATACATAAAGAAAGGTAATTTTGCAGTTTCGAACAACTTACTTGTTGAGAATACAACAGCAATGATTCGTTCAGCGACTCGCTGGTTTCCATCTTTCATATCAAAGGTAGATCCTCTTCCAGTAATACCAGCCTACCTGTTATTATTTCCTTTATCCGAGAGAACTAACCACGAAACATGCATTTTCGTCACTACTCAGGATACTTGTCGGCGTAAGCAAACAGTTTAAGGTACCCAAGTATTCGCTTGGTGTACAGCTCGAAATTATCTAGTTGAGGACTAGAATTTTAATGTTATAATTAATTTTACTAATAGAGACTAAATCAAGTGAAAAATAGTAATAATTACTCTGTACTAAATCAGCACATACACAAACGAATATCAACCAACGATTGACATGGATATTATATGATAACTTATCTTATATCATCCACGATAACCACATCAAAGTTTTGTTGTTGATGTTTTTTTGCTTGTTTATTCCATGAGGAAGCCAAGTGAGGAGCTTACTTTCAAAAAGGCACATATCCAAATCTGGGAGAAAACGGTTTTTTCTCAATTTTCTATCTCTGAATATGAGTTGAATCTGTCACGCGCAAAATTAAATACAAATGATTAGCGAATCTGGGATTAATTGGGAACATTATTCTTTTTATCATTTGGTGATTTTATTGTTTATTAAAGCGCTGGAGGAGGAAGAGTTCCAAAGATACCCTTGAGTTCTAGCGATTGAAGTATTTGTGGTAGCTGGCCTCGTCAATTCCCTGATGGGGACTACAAGAGATATTGAAAATAAACACTCTAAGGTCACTGCAGGGAGTTCGGGGTTCAAAGAGGGAACACAGATCTTCGAAAACGCTCGTATAATCATAAAATAACGCACATCTACAAGTCAGACTTGTGATACAAACATAAAACAGTTTCAAATAAATTTGATAGGAACAAGTAAAACGTAAACGATAAAGGAACTCTTAGAACTAGAAACATGCGTAAGTAAAATGCGTCTAATCAGACTGAAAACTCAAGTGCGTTCTTAGCGTACTAAACAAATCGATATGAGGTTTCGATTGCAATGTTAGCGTGGGTAGCGTACATTTGGCCGTGAGGCGGCGTTTCTAAAGTGCGATCCTTGGGATCTTTAAGATTTACAAGCCTGAAGGGCGTTACTAATGAGTTTACAATTACTTTTAGATTAAAGTAGCAGCAAGGGAACATTTAACATGGATGTCTTTGAATGTACATTACCGGCGTTCCTAGGGTTTCTCTGGAGACGCCCGACACAGTTCGAGTTCCACGGGTAACGCGCGCGAATGACTGGGGGGGAAACTATACTGTATGTAAATGGGATCGTTTAAAACCTAATAAGTACTGAAAACTGCACAACAACTCAAATAGTTCTTCAAGATCTTCCAAACTCGGACACACCACGTATATAAACGTCTTCGTCAACTCTCTCTTGTAAAAATAACATCTTTCTCGTCCAGGGCATATAAGCAACTGCCGTTTTACGGCTAGATGCTTCGACTCCTTCACAAGGGGTGGGAGGGGGTTGGAGCCATCATGGGGCTGCTCCCGAGAGGGGGAAGAGAGCCTCCATCCCTGAAAGCCCTTCTTCTTCTTCCTCTTCTCTTATACGGTCCTGAGCAGGGCTGGTGGTCATCATTGGCTCTTCTCTTGGCTGTTCTTCTCTAGGGGCTGTGTTCTCCATCGTTGACTTTGGGGGCTCCAGTGTAGCTGGGGCTTCCACCTGCTTACACCCTTCACCTCCCTGGCGGCCACCGTCCTCGGTGGCAATTCCGGTCAATACACTTGGGATGGGCAGCACTCTGTCGGGGAATCTCCTCCGAAACTCCAGCTCATAACGCCGTCTTCTGCAGTGAGGGCAAGTGGGGCCTGGTCCGGTATGCTGGGGTTCACAGGCAGTCTTCAGCGTTCCTCGTTTGTATCGGCGGAGCAAACGTGCCCAAAACTCCTTACACGGAGAACAGCGAAAGAGGCAAAGTCTCTTAACAGGCCTCAGACATACCGGACAGGTGATCCTCTGAGACGATGGTACTGTCTCCTCCATCACCACCTCGGGTTCCAGAGTCCTGCGGAAAGCTGCCGTGCCCTCTGGCCCACTGTCGTCGGGCGTTCCCTCGGGGTTGTCCTCCTCATTCTCCTCCTCACTATCGGCCGTGGATGGACAGGCGAATGAGCGATCCGGCAGCCGTGTTAATCGGTCCAACACCACTCGAGGTCTCCCTTGTATTTGTGCCATGAGCGTGGAGATTTCGGTATTCTTCTCCTGAACTCGCAGTCTTAGTTCATCCAGCAGTTCTTGATTCTCGTCCAACTTCCTCTTGACAGTCATATATTCGATTCGGTGCTTTCTCCATTCCGGTACCATTTCAGCCAACGAGTCCACACTCTCCAAGGTCAAGTCCCTCATCCGGCGTTGTATATGGGCATTACTGGTATGGGCCATGGCTTCGACCGCCACCACTATGGACTCCAAGTGTGCAAGTGCGGCCTGCTCCTTCTCGCGCGCGGTTCCCATTTTCAGATCCGTTTCCTGATCGAAGACGTTACTTAACGCCCGTCCGAATGTCCTCATCATGTGTCCCACCGCGGGGGGGGTATCTTCGCGGATTGTCACGGGGTCAATCCCTAATTCGGGCTCGCGTCGTAGGGCCATACCTGGTTATCAACATAAGGATTACATATGGTTAGTATTAAGTACATTCACAGAACCTGATCTCCTAGACATCCCCTATCCCTTGCTGCTTAAGGTAAGTATCATTTGTATTAATTTTAATTTTATTGTTTTGTACGCTTTACCCACGATTAGTTTACTTTCTTAAATGTGTTTTGTTATTAATCCTTTTCTTTTTCAGCTTTTGTCCTGATTAGAACTCCACAACTTGTAATTGGAGGGTTATCTCCACAGTTTTTATAACCTTAACGAATTACAACAAATATGACAACTATCAACAGAACATTGGAAGCAACAGCTTCACCTGCAACTTATAAAATAATTATTTACATCAGCCTTACCATCTATTTCCTTCCGACTCCATTTTCTACTTTACCTTCACATCATCTACTTCAATTTTCACCTCCCCCTCGCGCCCCTGTACCACCCCAGCCAGGGCATCTGTAGCATGCATACTTTTATACTCCCTAGGTGGTTGAGGACAGAGGGCACTACGCAGCTCCGAGGACTCGCCCGCGCCGACCCCATTCATTGTGAAGGAGGCAACTGTTGAACTGGACTCCTCTGCAGAACCTCCCTGTCGGTAATCAGCCCCGTCGGACCAGACCTCACCAATTTCCCACTGTTCCTGCTCCCTTACTAGGTCCTTTTGGGCCGAACAGGGGGCAGAACTTCTGATAGCTCCTCTACGTCGTCCGTGGTATCTGCGAGTTCCTCAGCACTCCTTACGCCCCTTAAGGGGGGAGGGTCTTCTTCCATCGGGTCCCGTCTCCTCCTCGACACGCCCAGACGCTGGTCTAGGGCTGGAGAGTCCCTACTTAGGGTCACTGGGTCGTACTGCGCCGGTGAGTTCTTGGCGTATCCTCGGATGTCCGGGATGAATTCCTTCTGGGTTCCTTTAGAGTTTTCTTCTAACATTGGGTCATGTCGCATTTGAGAGTTCTCGGCGATCCTTGGGACGCCAGGGTAGAGTTCCTCCTGAGTTCCTCTAGGGTTCTTTTCGACCATTGGGTCATGTTGCTGCTGCAAGTTCTTGACATTCCTCGGGATGCCAAGGTAAAGTTCCTCCTGAGTTCCTCTGGAGTTTTCTTCTATCATTGGGTCATATTGCGCCACAAAGTTCTTGGCGTTCCTTTGGATGTTTGGGTAGAGTTCCTCTTGAGTTCCTCTAGGGTCTCCTTCTATGATTGGGTCATATGGCGCCTGCGAGTTCTTGGCATTACTCGGGATGTCAAGGTTGAGTTCCTCCTGAGTTCCTCTGGAGTTTCCTTCTATCATTGGGTCATGAGAGTTGGGCCTTGGGATGTCAGGGTGGAGTTCCTCCTGAGTTCCACTTGAGTTCCCTTCTATTAACGGGTCATGTGATGCCTGAGAGTTCTTGGCGTTTCTTGGGATGTCAGGGTGGAGTTCCTCCTGAGTTCCTCTGGAGTTCCCTTCTATTATCGGGTCATGTGGTGCCTGAGAGTTCTTGGCGTTCCTTGGGATGTCAGGGCGGAGTTCCTCCTGAGTTCCTCTGGAGTTCCCTTCTATTATCGGGTCATGTGGTGCCTGAGAGTTCTTGGCGTTTCTTGGGATGTCAGGGTGGAGTTCCTCCTGAGTTCCTCTGGAGTTCCCTTCTATTATCGGGTCATGTGGTGCCTGAGAGTTCTTGGCGTTTCTTGGGATGTCAGGGTGGAGTTCCTCCTGAGTTCCACTTGAGTTCCCTTCTATTAACGGGTCATGTGGTGCCTGAGAGTTCTTGGCGTGTCTTGGGATGTCAGGGTGGAGTTCCTCCTGAGTTCCACTTGAGTTCCCTTCTATTAACGGGTCATGTGGTGCCTGAGAGTTCTTGGCGTGTCTTGGGATGTCAGGGTGGAGTTCCTTCTGAGTTCCTCTGGAGTTCCCTTCTATTATCGGGTCATGTGGTGCCTGAGAGTTCTTGGCGTTTCTTGGGATGTCAGGGTGGAGTTCCTCCTGAGTTCCTCTGGAGTTCCCTTCTATTATCGGGTCATGTGGTGCCTGAGAGTTCTTGGCGTTTCTTGGGATGTTAGGGTAGAGTTCCGCCTGAATTCCACTTGAGTTCGCCACCATCAGGGGGTCATGTCGTGTCTCGGAGTTTGTGGCGTTCCAAAGGATGTCAGGGTGGAGTTCCTCTCGCATCTCCATAGCCTCTTCCTTGTGTAGACCAGGTAGATCCCCTGTGTTCTCATCATTGCCCCAGTTCGAGTTTTTTGGATGCGCGGGGTTTTTGTCAGTTACCATCCCCACCCTCAGCATTTGAGATCCGTTGGTTCTCTGCAGCGTTGCTTCGTTCTTCTCGGGGTGTAACGTCATTGGGATCTTTTTCATTAGATCCATACCAAAGAGGTTCAGCCCAGGGTTCTCTTGGGCGAACACCAGGAACGTGTGGCAGAGTTCTCGGTCCTGCACCCTCAAGTGCACCGTCTGCTCCCCTCTGAATCTCAGCTGCTGACCATCGGCTCCCCATGCAACTGCCTTGGTTGGAACCACAGGAACGCCCGTTACTGGTGTGGCTAGCACCGACACTGCTGCTCCTGTGTCCAAAATGAGATCTCGTGGCACTCCATTTAGCATTACTGTGATATACATGGGTCTTGCATGATGATATTTTACCACTGGCATATGCCCCACATCGAACTGGAGTTTCTCCGGATCCGCCTCCCCTCCCTCAATCTGTGGAGTTCCTCGCATTCCCTTTCCGTTCGTATTCGTTCTCAAGAGTTTGTGTCGATTGCAGTCCTCCATTTGATGTTCTCTCACCCCACAGTAGTCACAAAAGATCCCTTTCTGAGGGTTTCTCACACAATCTACTGGGAAGTGATCCAGCACTCCACAAAAAAGACACGCATATCTCGGGGATGGTTTACCAAAAACCCTTGCATTCTGGGGTAGCGTTCCTCCCGTGTTCCTAGGGCATCGCGCAGCGAAGTGCCCAGGGTTCCCGCACTCATAACACCTGCGTTCCCCCCGAGTTCCTATCGCCGCTATTTCCCATTTTGGTTCCTCATCTTCCATTTCCAGCGTTTCTTTGAGTTCTTCTGCCCTTTTTAGCGCCTCTTCAATGGATTCCGGTGGGTTATTCATTAGGTGGGAACTGAGTTCCTTGCGCACCCCTTTGGTAAATGCTTTTAGTGTTCGGCGTTTCACCCAATTTTGTCGTTGGGGTTTTGTCAGTTCTTGCCCTTCTTCTAATACAGCGGACTGGGCAAGTCGTTGTATTCTTTCTGCAAACTGTCTCAACGTTTCATGCGGGAGTTCCTTCGCGTTCCATAGCATTGCCGCCGCCTTCGCCGGGTTCTCTTTTTCAAACCAAGATAGCATAGCTCGTTTCGCCTCATCATAGGGTGCGCCTCCGTCGTGGTTCTGGGCGTTGTCGATGAGAAATTGTTTGGCCGTTCCCTTGGCTTTAGCACGCAACAATCTGAGTTTTTTATGTTGCGACAGTGTCCCCGCCACATCCTCAAATAGCTGAAAGAATGCGGCTACCGTTATTGCACCTGGTTCGTCGGGATCCCAATTCTCAAGTTCCAGGAACATCGACCGCGGCACGTCCGATCCCCCGGATCCCCTCATGCCCTCCTCCTCTTGCACCTTCACTCTCTCAGACAGTTCGTTGTAGGATCTCAACAAACGCTCCATTTGGCGCATCAACGCGCCCGACACCCCTTCCCCACTCTCCTCGCTACACGCCATGGCTGGAATAAGTTCAGTGCGTTTGGGTTCACAATCGATGCTACCCACGCTTCCCTAATCGATATTGTTACCTGTAGCGTTCCTCCCGATCCGACCCCTGCAGTGAAAACTCCTACTACCTGCCTATTGTTTGCGAGGTCCTTGCCCGGCGTACCGGGCAGCGATCCCAGCGCTTGCCACCAAATTGTAAGCCCCCAAACAAGAAATCGACTAACGTTTCAATAAAGTAATGAGTTCTTAAAAGTTCTATTGGTTCTTTAGATTTATACCCTTGAGTTCTAGCGATTGAAGTATTTGTGGTAGCTGGCCTCGTCAATTCCCTGATGGGGACTACAAGAGATATTGAAAATAAACACTCTAAGGTCACTGCAGGGAGTTCGGGGTTCAAAGAGGGAACACAGATCTTCGAAAACGCTCGTATAATCATAAAATAACGCACATCTACAAGTCAGACTTGTGATACAAACATAAAACAGTTTTCAAATAAATTGAATAGGAACAAGTAAAACGTAAACGATAAAGGAACTCTTAGAACTAGAAACATGCGTAAGTAAAATGCGTCTAATCAGACTGAAAACTCAAGTGCGTTCTTAGCGTACTAAACAAATCGATATGAGGTTTCGATTGCAATGTTAGCGTGGGTAGCGTACATTTGGCCGTGAGGCGGCGTTTCTAAAGTGCGATCCTTGGGATCTTTAAGATTTACAAGCCTGAAGGGCGATACTAATGAGTTTACAATTACTTTTAGATTAAAGTAGCAGCAAGGGAACATTTAACATGGATGTCTTTGAATGTACATTACCGGCGTTCCTAGGGTTTCTCTGGAGACGCCCGACACATTCGAGTTCCACGGGTAACGCGCGCGAATAACTGGGGGAAAACTGTACTGTATGTAAAAGGGATCGTTTAAAACCTAATAAGTACTGAAACTGCACAACAACTTAGATAGTTCTTCAAGATCTTCCAAACTCGGACACACCACGTATATAAACGTCTCGTCAACCTTTGTAAAAATAACACTTTCTCGTCCAGGGCATATAAGCAACTGCCGTTTTACGGCTAGATGCTTCGACTCCTTCACAAGGGGTGGGAGGGGGTTGGAGCCATCATGGGGCTGCTCCCGAGAGGGGGAAGAGAGCCTCCATCCCTGAAAGCCCTTCTTCTTCTTCCTCTTCTCTTATATGGTCCTGAGCAGGGCTGGTGGTCATCATTGGCTCTTCCAACAAATTTTGGTCATTATTCCGCGAAAATTGAGTCGAATCAAGAAACGGATAGAATCACGTGAATCAGCGTTAAAAAACGATGAAAATTCATGTGCCACACTTTACAGTTCACCATTATCTACTATTTGACAATCCTGGGGTTGCGCAACTTTGCGTGCTCGCTGAATCGGTTACGCTCAATCGAAAAAATTGGTTAAGGGGTCAAATTTTCATGAAATCTTGAGTAGAATCAGAATCTGCAATAAAAAAAAGTGGGTGTGGCACATAGCTTCCTCGTATCCACAAGATGACTGTATAGATCATTGAAAATTATTATTGACTAAAGAACTTCTTTCAATTAGGCGAAGTAAATATTGAATTAGGGTAAATTTATTGTTATGCAGGAGCATAACTTGAGAAAATAAAGGTAGGCATGTTCAGCTATTGAACAAACTATAAAATATACCTAATAAGTCCGAACAATCCCTGAAAATTGCATCGAAATCGGTCAAAAACTCCCGAAGTTATGCTTGTGTCAAGGATTTCACGTTTGCGCATGCGCAGCTTCTACTATTGATCCGGGGGTCATGAAACTCATAGGGGACCATCTACACATCAAACCGAACAATCCCTGAAAATTTCATCGAAATTGGTCAAGAACTCCCAGAGTTAAGCGCGTAACAAGGATTTCACGTTTGCTCATACGCAGAGGCTACTATTGATCCGGGGGTCATGAAACCTATAGGGGACCATCTACACCCCAACCCTCACAATCACTGAAAATTTAATCAAAATCGGACTATAACTTCGTGTAGTTTTGCCCGTAACAAGGATTTGCTGACAGACAGACAGACACACAGAGAGACACGGAACTAAAATTGTTCAGAAAAGTCTAAAACGCAAAATGCGAGTGGAATTTTTGATTTTGGAGACAAAAAAATTTTCACATTTCCTTAGTAGACTCTGAAGCAATTGGGGTTCTCATTTAAAATAAGAAAGTTAGTGTCGATTGCGCATGGTGGCGCAGTTGCGCGGAGTGCACAAATATGATATTTGAGATCCTTGGAAAAAAATATGAAGATTCAGAAAAAAAATGTTTTGTTTAATCTCATTTTGACGATTTTAGGAGGGGGGGGGGACTCGTGTGACACCCTGTATTCTATGTGAAGATTTGGAACATTTAATTTTGTTTGTTGTGTACACCATGAGTGATTTTTCGGAATAAATTATTTTTCATTCATGCATTCACGTCCAAGGCTACGCCCTCAGAAGGTCGTCCCCCACATTCGACAGCGAGGAAGCGAGAAGTCGGTGTTTCGAGTTGTTACGGAACTGACAGGACCAGGCCGGTCGAACGGCTATCGTAATTGAAGGTAAATTATACACTGCATTGTGGCGAACTGGGGATTTGCCGTCTTTTTTTTCTTGTTCTTCTCATACCCGGTCAAGTGTATGTTCTGCCATTGGAAGTCGGATGGAAGGGTGGGGTGCCGGTTTGGAGGACGGTGGCTGCTATGGGATAGCGTGATGGGAAGCAGCGAAGATCGCGGAACTCGCGCCGGCGTACGACCGCCTCACACGAACCAACGCTCGAGACGTTCGCGATCCGACGTGAGCACCTCCCACTCCGAGCCACCTCTCGTCACCCTTTCAAAGGATTTTTAGATCCATAAACAAGAGTTTGAAAACTAATTTCATTTCATAACGAGTAATTTATTTCCTTTTGGTTTATTATTCAATAATAAACCATCGTAATCGCTCTGGAAAAAAAAAAAAAAAAAAAAATTCTAACCCCCCCTGAAAATTTCATGGTTTACGTTTCAGAGGGTGTAGAATCCGAATCTGCAATACAAAATTTTCCGTCCGTCCGCCGTACGCCGTACGCACGATATCTCCGAAACGGCTGGAGCGAAAAATCTGAAATTTTCAGGAAAAAATCCATCTTGTTCCGACGACGCAATCGA
>JAVIWC010000626.1:0-203272 GCA_031894815.1 Creontiades dilutus
ATTAAGTAAGGTATTTTGATTTGTGGGGGGGGGGGGGGGGGTGTAGTTCGAACTCTATTGAATAAGGTCCAGGTTGTACAGAATACTGAAAATGTGGCCAATTATACGAAACTATCCGTTTTTATAATCAAAAGTAATATTTTCTTGAAAAAAACTTAATGATCCCACCCTTGGTCTATTTATTCCAAATAAATCCTTGTTTTCGGGTTGACAAAAGCTTTCGTGAAAGGTTGAGAAAAGCTAGACAACCTTTTGATACGATTACAGCACTTTCTGCTATTTGCGACACTAGAGGCCCGTCTTTTTTTTTTCTTTAAACGGAAACAATATCTTTTTGTGCTATAATTTACATCGAAGGTTTGTTTTACTCGCTTTTTTTCCCTTGTCGTGTCGCGGTAATTAGATTTCATCGCTGCAATTGGCCTCAGGTTATTCATGAGGCGGAACCTAATTATGCATATTCACCTCAGAGTAATTTCGACTATTGTTAACAGGCGGGAACACCGTTAAAGAGAACGGAGCGAATGTTGTCTTCTTTTAAAGTCAACTTAATGAAGAGGGTTCACAGGATGAAAGCGAGATCTTGTAGAAATTGAAAGCCACATCTAATTCAACCTCCTGTAAGTAACTTAGTGGGTATTGAATAATTGAAGCAGTCATTTGGGTAAGGGGTATTGTCAAGTTATTTCACACAGCGCGTTTCTTTCGTGTTCTTTTGACGTCGGGTCATCGAATTTTTGAGAAAACGGGACGGCTATGGAAGTCAATATTGGTGACAAAACGTTTATAACTTTTTAACTTTCATCTGGAAGCATATTGGAAAATAATCACGCATTACAGGAAAACGCAGAACATCGCTTTATACAATAAGTCATTTCTGACACGAAGAATTGACTTTTTTTCAACTAGGCAAATTTTTAATTGCACGAATGAATGAACCGGCAATCAAACCCCCTCCCCCCTCTCATGATATAAAATCCAACACTTCTGTGGTTAGTAACATAATAGAGGTATTTTTAGATAAATTAATTGAATAGTACATGGAAATAGTAGAGACAATGATTTGCTACTATTTCGGTAGAGAATTCTAGATTGAGCAGCGATTGAAAAGATTGGCTGTTACAGGTGGCAGACATTTGTATGTATAACGAGGAGGTGATGGAATGGACTAATTTCCCATTCCAAATGACGGGGCGATAAGTCTGCAACAACCAGAGGGTTCTCATGATGCTAAAAAGCAATGTGACTCATCTATACACCAACCCACTGGCAGACGTTTTCTTGTATGTTTAACTGGGAGCTGATGGAATGGACTAATTGCCCCTTCCAAAGGATGATGCGATAAGCCTGCAACAACCAGAGGGTTCCCATGATTCTAAAAAGCAATGTGACTTATCTACACACCAACCCACTGGCAGATATTATCTTGTATGTTTAACGAAAAGGCGATGGAATGGACTAATTGCCCCTTCCAAAGGATGATGCGATAAGCCTGCAACAACCAGAGGGTTTCCATGATGCTAAAAAGCAATGTAACTCATCTATACACCAACCCACTGGCAGACGTTTTCTTGTATGTTTAACTGGGAGCTGATGGAATGGACTAATTGCCCCTTCCAAAGGATAATGCGATAAGCCTGCAACAACCAGAGGGTTCCCATGATGCTAAAAAGCAATGTGACTTATGTACACACCAACCCACTGGCGGATATTATCTTGTATGTTTAACGAAAAGAGCAGACGGAATGGACTAATTGCCCCTTCCAAAGGATGATGCGATAAGCCTGCAACAACCAGAGGGTTCCCATGATGCTAAAAAGCAATGTAACTCATCTATACACCAACCCATTGGGAGAAATTATCTTGTATGTTTAACTAGGAGCAGACGGAATGGACTGATTGCCCCTTCCAAAGGATGATGCGATAAGCCTGCAACAACCAGAGGGTTCACATGATGCTAAAAAGCAATGTAACTCATCTATACACCAACCCACTGGCAGACGTTTTCTTGTATGTTTAACGAGGAACTGAGGGAATGGACTAATTGCCCCTTCCAAAGTATGAGGCGACAAGCCTGCAACAACCACAGGATTCTTATGAAACCAAAAAGCTTCAGATTCATGCTCTGACACATCAGATAAAAGAAACGGGAACTAACCATAATATTGTAGATCACACACGTAAAACTGCTGCGAATGCAGTTTTTACTCAAATGATAAGGAAAGACGTGATATTATGTACAGATTTTTCTCCTGGCAGGACTGCAGATTTTAGATCTTTGAGCAGTTACTACACATACACTCTACATTTATACGTGTTTTGATGACTTTTTCAGAAGGATACTTAGTACAAGAGTCTGCAAAGATGCCAAAATATGAAAGGTATCAGTGACATTTGCAGCAGCGCAATTTGCTGATGGAACCATGCTCACCAATCGATCAGCAATCACAACTTGCTGCATTCCACTTTCCGTCTCTGCATACACGCCATATTGCATCATCGACATAAATCTCGTGGCAGCTACCGGTAAAGGAGACATCAGAACATAATAAACCGGTAGTCCCTCCCTGACTTCCATCTGACGCAACCCATGAAAAATTCTCTTCATCACAAAGCAGTTGGCGATTTGAACTAGAGTTCCGGTTGCATAATTTAATCAATACTGCAAGACTTAATGAGGAGGTCAAGGTGAGCGGTATTGGACTTGAGTCTCAAGGCGATCAGGCGTCTGGGTTGGCGGTCTCCGTTCATTGAAAAATCAAACACGATGCATCGATAGACAGACATTATCTTGTCAAGGAAGGAAATTGAAGAACAGCCTACGTGTCGATAGGAGCAAGTCAGGAAATATGGGGATTGCAACCTCAGATGCTTCCTGTCATGTAGTGGGGAGTGCCATATTTTGACCGAATGCTAACGTTAAGTGGCTAAGTAACGACATACCGTTAAATTGAAAATTAGGAATCACTATTGGAGATTATTGAGGATTTCCCATACTGCCCTACCATTCGGGTTTCATGAGGAGAATTGTACAAATCGAAGAAAGTAAAGGTTTTGGGTTGTGGTTGAGGGGGGGTCTGGTCGGCGAGATGAAGAGGATGTTCGAACAATATTATGGAAATACAGATAGTTAGTACAACGAACCTAAAAAAAATGAAAAGGCTATTTTAGAAATGAACCTATCAGTGGGGAAATGTATCTAGCAATGTCGTCGTTCAAATATTTCCAGCTTTTAGTTATTTCAATTTTGGTTTATTATTCAATAATGAACCATTGTAATCGCTCTTAAAAAAAAAGAAAAAAAAAAAAAATTCTAACCCCCCCCTGAAAATTTCATGGTTTACGTTTCAAAGGGTGTCAAATCCGAATTTTCCGTCCGTCCGCCGTACGCAAGATTTCTCCCAAACGGCTGGAGCAAAAGATCTGAAATTTTCAGGAAAAATCCATGTTGGTCCGACAACGCTCCAATTCTTGAGCCAGCTCTCTCAGTTAATTTAAAGTGCCCGTTAAGAGTTGTCGAAGTTTTGTTAAATCTCTAAAAACCTCAACAAAAAGTCAAGGCGGCCTAAATTTGAACTCTTTTTGAAGAACACTCCACGAGGAATCGAATGAGCCCCTCCCCAGGTCCGTAGGTCAAACCATTCTCGATCTATGGCCCGATTTATGGTGCCAACATTCGCGTTATTTTGGTTTATTATTGTTTTTGTTTTGATATCAGTAACCTAGTGACGTAGTGATGTAGTAATGTGGATACTGGAGTGAACTCCTAAAAGGCTTTGTAGCCGATACACGGGTTGAAGCATTCTGATAACCATAAAAAACGCAGCAAATTCTTTCACTGGGGTTTATCATTCAATTGGCTTGCGTTCATGATTTGAATTTCCACTAAGCTTTGGAGTGTCCGTGTTTCACAAGTGATAGAGCGATTATTGAATTTCAGGAGGCACACAACTATGATCAACTGATCAATCCAAATAGGTATTTTGGTTGAGAACAGATTTACATGCTCTATGCATATCTCCTGAAATTCAATAATCGCTCTATCACCTGTGAAACACGCACACTCAAAAGCTTAGTAGAAATTCGAATCATGAACGCAAGCCAATTGAATAATAAACCCCAGTGAAAGAATTTGCAGCGTTTTTTTTTTAGGACATTCAGAACACCTTCTGTCTGACGAAAATGAACGAATTGTACAAACTGTATATTTTCAAAATCAAAATTGAAATCGTGACTGGATTCTAATAGATGATTGGCAAATGCTGACTCTCCCTAGTTATCCCTAAAATCTTCTTGATGTTGTTATGTTGAGATATTTCACATCAAGAAGATTTCAGGGATGACGAGGGAAAGACAGCATTCAGTACACGTGCTTTTTGACAAAAGTGAACGAATTCTACAAACTGTTTATTTCTTTAAATCAAAACTGAAATTTTGACTGGATAGTAATAGATGATTGGCAAATGCTGACTTTCCCCAGTTATTCTTAAAATGCTCTTGATGTTCTTTTGTTGAAAGTACTCAACTAGGAATAACGAGGGGGAGTCAGCATTTTGTGGAAAGGTTTTCTTCTACAACTGGAAAGCGAAAATCTTTCATTGGATTGTTTTAGAGTACCGGGAAATCGGTAGATTCAAGAATAGATACGGAGAGTGGTAACACTGGCCCTGAATACCACGAGGAAGGAATCTCGTTAATCGAAATAACATGCATATTGCATCGAGGAGGGATTCCACCGACCACGAGAAAAAAACACAAGAGAAATGGAAAATAGGAAGAAGGATGGAATGCAGTTGAAATGCGGACATCCTGAACTGTTGGGTAGGAAATAGCCGGTATAGGTGGTACGGTAGCGACGAGGAAGGGAGAGGAGTCCCCGTGTAGAGTGGATACTACAACCTCAATAGCATCCACCTTGGTAAACAAACTCCAAGCGCCAACGACCTACTGACGAGCTGGCCGATAAACGGGTTCTCCTCGAGTTGGAATTTTTCTTTGGACAATAACAAAAAAATAACCACGACGGAATTTTTATATCATTTCGAAATCGAAGGACGTGATACAGAAGCGTGTCAGACCTTGGGGGATATTGACACGGGAGATTGAAGTGACCGATATTAGGGCGCGCACTAAACGTATTATCCGTAAATTTTGTATTTAATGCATTTATTTGGACACAGGCGAACACATCGATATGATTTCAAGGAACCTTAAAGAGCTTAATGGGCTTTGTAGACTGGAGCTCAGTGCTGGAGATTTGGGCCTCTCCATGAACCGACTGAAAACGCACTAGGGTGGTGGAACCAGTTGCATACACCTCCCCAGTAGCATAAACTTTCATATTAAAACCCAAATAATAAGACTTCTTGGTGATCTAGGTAGGATTTTGGATTTGGATCACGGATCCAATGGCAGAGACAATTTGAAATAGGTCCTAAACGATTGTTTTACAAAAAGTTAAACCCACACATAGGAACCCCGTTGTTCAAAATAGCTATACTATTCTTTAGGGAGACAAATTTGGTCCGTAGTTTCTTTAAAACTGTTTATTCGTTGGAGCTTTCTACAATCTTCCAATTGTCATCGTCAGCAATATCAACAGCAACCAGATGGTCCAGTTCATCACAAACCTAACACCACTAGAGGTGATAACACACCTAATCACCTGATCACTGGACCATCTGGTTGCTGTTGATATTGCTGACGATGACAATTGGATGATTGTAGAAAGCTCCAACGAATAAACAGTTTTAAAGAAAATACGGACCAAATTTGTCTCCCTAAAGAACAGTATAACTAAAGGAAGGTCCTCACCAAAGAAGTTTGAATAAAATAGCTATGTTCAATAACAATAAACGTGACATCCGCATAATATGTAGACTTAGAGCAAATCATGCTATACTCGTATGCCCAATTTACCTACACCGAATTGGAAGGAGAGATGATGCACTATGTGAATGTGGTCAGCTAATAGGCGATCTAGAACATATTATTATGGTATGTCCTTTGTACAACATCACACGTGAAGTAACGTTGCGAAACATACAAATATTAGTAGAAAACCCCTTCAACTACGGATATTTATTGCTGAAGAAGAACAGCAATGCTTGGAGCGAAATAATTAAATTCATAAACAACTCCAACATCAAAATCTAAGACCACGATTATAGTAGATATAACGAAATATGTTTAACTGACGTTTTGGAAACATGTATGTATTATGATTAATTTGTAACGTAAAATATAACCTAGTATGCGAAAATATTGTAATTATTATGGCTGATTGTAAATAAATACTATGGCAATGAAAAAAAAAAGTAGGATTTTCTAAGCTAAAAACAGTTTGGTGCTTCCTAGGCGGATCTGAAAAGAAGAAGAACGGTTTTTAAAGGCTTATCACTTTTAGCTAAGGACGCGGTTTTGTCAGCACTCTAGTTAACGTCCGCTTGGAGTTTAGGTTAAGAAGGTAAGTTTTCTTTTACATGAACATGTTCACACATTTTTTGTCTTTTCACGCCCCTGGGGGTAAAATTAATATATTTTGACTTCTATTATTCATTTTTGTTATTTTTTCATGCTCAAAATATCGTTTTAAACCTGTTTTGTGAGGGTGTATGATACTAGGTACTTAAATCAAGCTGGTCCCCCATTGTCATACACATGTGTATGACACTGGAGAATCCAAAGAATTTTAAATTATTGCATTTTGGTTAATTATTTAATAATAAACCATTGTAATCGCTCTTGAGAAAAAAAAATTCTAACCCCCTGAAAATTTCATGGTTTACGTTTCAAAGGGCGTAGAATCCGAATCTGCAATAAAAATTTTTCCGTCCGTCCGCCGTGTACGATTTCTCCCAAACGGCTGGAGCAAAAAAGATCTGAAATTTTCAGGAAAAATCCATGTTGGTCCGACAACGCCCCAATTCTTGAGCCAGCTCTCTCACTTAATTTTAAGGGTTGTCAAAGTTTTGTAAAATCACTAAAAACCTCAAAAAAAGTCAAGTTGGCCTAAATTTGGACTCTTTTTGAAGAACAGTCCACGAGGAATCGAATTAGCCCCTCCCCAGGTCCGTAGTTCAAACCATTCCCGATCTATGGCCCGATTTATGGTGACAACATTCACGTTATTTTGGTTTATTATTGTTTTTGTGTTGATATCAGTAACCCAGTGACGTAGTGATGTAGATGGTTGAACTCCTAAAAATGTGCATACTGATAATTGAACTCAAATTAAACTGGGGTTTATTATTGTGGCTTGCGTTCATGATTTGAATTTCACTAAGCTTTGAAGCATTCTATGATCAACTGATAATTTTGGCTGAGAACAGATTCCATAGATTCAAAACGCACACACCAAAGCTTAGAAATTCAAATCATGAACGCAAGCCAATTGAATAATAAACCCCAGTGAAAGAATTTGCAGCGTTTTTCCTGAAAATTTCAGATTTTTTGCTCCAGCCGTTTGGGAGAAATCGTGCGTACGGCGGACGGACGGATAAAAGTTTTATTGCAGATTTGGATTCTACACCCTTTGAAACGTAAACCATGAAATTTTTAGGGGGGTTAGAAATTTTTTGTTCAAGAGCGACCTGAAAAATGAAAAAATATTTATTGAGTAAAAAGTGGCGAAATTTCGATACAACGGTATTTTTTCGACATTCCTGGTTCACGGTCGAGGATTCGGAAATACCTCAGCCTTCTTACGAGTACACGTTGTTTTATTCAGCAGATATCCCATTGTGTACATACTTTTTAGCTGTAACATAAATCTACAATGAGCAGCTGCCATCACATAGGTACCCGTGGTGTTGCATCTACGTGGGGAGATAAGAAAAACCGGCCGTTTTCAAGCTTTACACAAACAAACCACGAGCGAAAAAACGGGTCCCGTGTTTGCACACACTTTCGAGTCAAACTGCACCCTCCCGCGTACACTTCCCTTATCTACTTTCCGTAAGTTTGCAGGATTTTAAAAGCTAAAACGTGTAGGTGGTATTTTTCGGCGATAGAAGGAGGAAAACTTTCGGGCGCTCGAGTGTTTTCCACTCGGTAGTCGATATCTGTATCGAGTAAAATGCATCAACGTTGTTTTTAGCCGGAGAATGACTCGTCAAAACCAACGACGCAATATGCGTTATAAAAGATTTATCCGAACTCGTGGAAGTCAACCAATGACGCAGTTCTATTGACAGGGTATACTCTTAAAAAGCTTTATATAAAAGCTTTTATTTAACTTGCAATGTATGTAAGGTACTTTTGACGCAGTTCCGTGACATATGCTAAAACTATCAAAAGAAAATCGTATATATACTCTTAAAAAGCTTTTTATAAAAGCTTTTATTTAACTTGCAACGTATGTAAGGATGGGTGGACTTTTGTGACCCGATTTTGGAGCAGATACTCTCAACCGATTAAGCTAAAATTTTGTATGCAAGTTTAGATTGGGTGACAATACACGATTAGTTGTGTGACGTCATTCTAAATTCAATACGGCGGACGATCCAAGATGGCGGAACAGTAATTTTTAATGCATTTCTACGATACGGGTGTCAAATGAAAGGGCTTTTTGAGAGGAAGATAGAAAATGGATAAGTATTCCTTATTATGGGGAAATTTCTGATAAAATTGGTAAAATTTTAACGTCAAGGGGTTTTAAGGTAGGTTTTAAAAATAAAAATAATTTAAAATCATCATTAGGTTCTGTGAAAGATAAGATTAAAACTCAAGATAGGAGTGGGGTCTATCAATTGAAATGTTCATGTGGGTTTGAGTATTGCGGTCAGACGGGTAGGAAATTTAAGGAAAGAATCAAGGAACATGAGAAAGATTATAAAGATAGCAAAGGTGATTCTGCGTTTGCCAGTCACCTTAGGGAATCTAGCCATATTTTCAATTTTGACTTGGCAGATAGACAGTTTGTAGAATTTCTTCATTTTTGTCCTAAAGGAAGCATGTTGGATGTTCTTGAAAAATTTGAGATACTTAGAAGCGATAAAGCAGGTAAATGTTTAAATGATGTCATCCCTCAGAGCGTTTCACCATTGGTGGGTTCATTTCTCCAATAACTTGGTCCCCCACTTCAAAATGTTACCCTTACATCTGTTTGAGTCCCTTTCACTTTGTTCATTGGTTGTATCTCCCGCCCCCTTTCACTTTTCTTCTCCAATAGGATTCAAGCTCCCTTCACTTCTGAGACTATATAAGATGAGCTCTCTCAACTGCACATTTAGTTATATTTTGTTACTGATGATGACCTAACAGTCGAAATAGATTTAACTTTGTAACTCAGTATTTGGTGGAAATAGACAATTTTTTTTTTTTTAAATTCTGTTTTAATTTTTGCAATTTTACGTTTCAAGGGGTATGAGGAGAATTCAAGAATAATAAAATAGTTAGCCAGAGACCTGGGAATCATATTTGATGATGAACTAAACTTTGCCAAGCATATTTTTTCTACGGTCTCAAATACTATGCAGCGTTTATGCTACGCTATGCGTTATAAATGATTTATTCAGACTTTCTGGAAGTCAACCATTGACGTAGTCTCCGTGACAGGATTGGGCAGATATGACTAGGAGCATCTAAAGTGAGAGCGTGGTGGAACGGCCTGAGCGCTATCTAGCGAGAATTAGTTAAAAACCACCCAGTTTTTCTCTGTGATCTTAAAATGTAGTCCAAAAACTTAGCTTTCCGACGGTATAGCTAAAATATCGATTAGAGTACCTACAATTAGTTGGAGAAAACTCCCTGGCAGTGAGCAAAAACGTAGGTATTATGAGCGAAAATCGAGGGTTTTCATGAAAAATCGATCCCTCAAAACGTAACGGTTTTGAGGTCGAATTCTATTTAATTTTTTGAGCTGAAACGAATGGTGACACTTCCATACCTCCACGACAGTTCGTAAGCGGCTGGAGTGCCTTTTAAGCCCCACCTGCTTGAAAATCCTTTTATCGAACCCTCGATTTTTTTCCCATTCTACCCAGTTGTTTTCTCTTAGCTGTGTAAACGTAAGAAAACGCTGACAATTGTCGAGATTCTATAAATGTTACTGTTTGAGTTCATTTTGGCTTATTATTTCTAATCAGTCTATGTGATCGGATAGAAAAAAAATTTATTTTCTCTCAAACATTGCCATTTTACGTTTCAATGTGCCTAGATTCCAAAACTGCAATGTTCGTCCACCATACAGTTGGTTTTTCCACAAAAAAAAATCTTTCTTGCATCAAATTCTGTGTTTATAAACCACCTCAAATGCGTCAAATTGTGATGAAAAAGTTTGCCTTATCAAAGTATTATATCCAGGGGAAGGACATTTTTAATGCAAGACATCAGCACCTACCTACATTAGCGATCAGCTCAAAATTTCTACAAGAATATTCAGAATTTGGTGAGACATAATTATTTTGCTCGGAAGAAATTGGAATAGAGGGTTGAAACTTGTTCTGCAGCTGGTTCATAATGTATATGCATACTCTTTCCCACGTGAACCTCAATGGTATACATAGCGCTCAGGCCGTTCCACCACGATCTCACTCTAGATGCTCCTGATATGACTGGGCGAAATCGAAGTGTAGAGAAAATTCGGTAGAGAGAATAGTTGGACAAAGGGCCAACACGGGACAGGGTATGCAACACAGGACAGCTAGTTCCTGATCACAGAGGAGTAAAACTTTTCACTGCATTGCCGGATAATCTACGCTCGATTCCTTCGTAGTCTAGATTTAAAGATGAATGATAAAGATAAAGATGAAGAGGATTTCTTCACTAAGATGGTGATAGCGCTGCTTACAACGCAACCTGGATCGGCTGCTGAAGTGTTGTTGCTAGCATGGTCTTAAACTTCATTTGGACAAATGTTGCTTAATAAATTGTACTCTATCCAATTCACCAGTCTCATCATCCTATTCCTTTGCTGGACTTTGAGTAGGGTTGGTGAAGTCAGAGACCTGGGCATCATATTTGATGATAAACAGACCTTCTCCAAGCATTTTTTCCAAAGTCTAATGCTATGCAGCGACTTGGACTCTTGATGCGGAGTGCCAAACGTTTTCAGGACCCATTTTCGGTACTGTACGTGGCTTAGGTTCGCAGCAAGCAGCAACCTCGAATTTTCTTCAGTCGTATCGAATCGAGTCGGCGAGCTGTGGCGGATGTTGTGTTCCTGGCAAAACTGCTGTAGGGTGATGTAGACGCCCCTAATGTTTTGGCTCTTGCTGGACTCCATACTCCATCATACACTACCAGAAACTCAATCACGTTCGCTCTACCGTAATTTGTTGCGTTTTTTAATACCTGAAAAGCTTAAAAACGACCATTGTCCACGTTTTTTGTTCATGTTATGTATCGTAATAAATCGTAGTATATTTTTTGCATGATCGAGCGCCAAATGGTCCTGTAACCTCATCAAGTCAATTCAATCTAGAAGATGATGATGGGACGATGACAACTCCAATAGCCGGCGGTTTGAGGGCTTAGGTAGGTACCTTGCGAAACCGCGCATTAGTCTCGAGTCCATTAGCCCATCGAAAGCTTGAATACAATCCAGCAAGAACCCCGACAACAACTCGCATTAGGCGCTTATGCAATAACGAGGTCCGGAGGTATAAATTATTGGCTCGTGATGCGGATCACGTAGCAATCTACCAACGTGCAGACTGCGTGTGAATCAAGCCCTGAAAGCGGTGTAGACAACTACACCGATTTCGATGTCTATGGTTTGACTCTTAGCTGTTCAGAAAGTTAGCTAATTTTCGATCGAATGGCGTCTTTAGGAGTAAATAAAACGCCTCACGTCCACCAAAAGGGAATGAGTCAGTTGATCCAAGTTCAAGGGCGTGGGATAATGACAGCCTACAAAACCCGAACGCAAAACCAACAAGAGCGACGATCATCATAACAACGCACATTAGGAATGAAATTAAAGAAAATTCACGGGATAAAATGCGGAGGGATATCGACGCCTTCAAAAGTTTAGTTGACATGTGTTGCGGTCACGGTAATGTATAGCGGGTAGAATGCCAACACGATCGTGTCGGCGTTGATATAAGATTGTTGGTCCATCACCGACTATCTTGAAAATTCTAGGAGCATTAGAATATGAGGAAATGATAGTTGGGATAAGGGTGGTGTTTTAATTTCAGAGCAATAAAACCAACAGAGGAAGATCTACATTATAACCCGCATAACCCCTGAAAATATCATCGAAATTGGATGAAAACTAGACTTGTTGAAAGGATTTCACGTTGACGATCGCTCAATATCTACCAATGACACCTTCCTGTTGAAATTAATATGAGAATTTCGGTTTTTACCCGACTACCTTGAAAATTGGGACCCAATCGGAGACAGAAACTAAGAAAATGATGCTCGGTGAAATTTACGTCTGCGAAAGGGCAGAGTGATGTGGGTGATTCTCAAAAAAAGCGTAAATGGTATGTTATTATAGGATTCCTCCAGATATATGAGATCTTGTGTTGAATTTCTTCTTGCAAAATATCAATGTGCACAATAATCACGGTCAATCAGGTATGTTTCTATTCATAAACCATTTTTTATTTGACGTTAAAAGCTCAATTTATCATTACCACCACCGCTTAACAAAGCTTAATAAAGAATGAAAATAGCATCATTTAGAGGTTTTTTTCTTTCTTTCTTTATTTTTTTAATGAATTTCTCAAAAGTATCTTAATACTCTTCTTTTTTAATGTATCTTTTTCAATTACGTTATCAGTCATATAGATGTATGCAGGGGAGACTGACTCTTCCCTTACAGCGGCCAGTAGCCCAAATTGGGGAACAATTTTTCACGGGAAATCAGGGTTAATTTTAACTTCCATTAGTGTCAACATGACTTCTGTTGAATTCAAACCTAACGATGTTTTTCTAGTGTGACAATTTCGTTTATTAAAAATAAGTTACTTGAAAAAAAAAAACCAACAATTAAATAAAAATAAAGGCAACAAGAATGCTTCCGCTTGTCCTCCTTAACTGAATTGAAGCTTGGGAGATGGCGTTAAGGATGACATATTCTCGTAGAATCACCCGTGTTACTTGGGCTGTGACCAGCCACCCGGTCTGGCTCAGACCTCCCGTTGAACGGATTTCAGCTCGACTACTTCACCCATTTTCCAAACGGTAATCGAACGGATGATCGTATAGCAACGCGAGTGGTCTCATTTGATTCACGGAACTAATTTCTTTCCGAATCAACCAAAATACTGTCCTGTTACATCGAATTGCATCGTGAGCTGCCAATTTTTTGATAGTTCAATCCTAAATATTATCTCTCAAGATTCATTGATCAAGATGGTAGTGGCCGAGGGTACTGACATATCCGAGATCAATGTTCGAGACAAATTTCATTGAATTTGGTCCTGAGTATAGCACAAAAGCTTTAGAAGGGTTTTCGGTTAATAATTTTCAATAATGAACCTTTTTAATCGATTAAGAAACACATTTTTTTAACACCCTCAGAGGTTGTTGATTTACGTAGGAGGGCTACCTAATACAGAAATAATTGAACTTCGTTTCCAACGTTTTGGTTTATTATTCAATAATAAACCATTGTAATCGCTGTGGAAAAGAATATTCTAACCCCCTGAAAATTTCATGGTTTACGTTTCAAAGGGCGAAGAATCCGAAAACGGATGGAGCAAAAGATCTGAAATTTTCAGCTTGTGGAAAAATCCATCTAGGTAAAACATGATTCTTGAGCCAGCTATCTCACTCAATTCGATGCCCTTTAAGGGTGTGAGTTTTGTAAAATCCCTAAAAACCTCAAAACAAGTCCGATCGGCCTAAATATTTTCCTATTTGAAGAACATACCAATGAATCGAATGAGCCCTTCCCCACGTCCGTAGGTCAAACCATTCCCGATGTATGTCCCGATTTATGGTGCCAACATTTTCGTTTTTTGGTTTATTATTGTTTGTTTGTAACGTAGTGATGTTGAACATAGCTAAGTTGTACTTCAATTTTCCAAACAGTAATCGAACGGATGATCGTATGAACGCGAGTGGTTCATTTGATTCACGGAACTAAGCGTTTTGATATGTAAAAACTACGCTCGTAGCTGCCAATTTTTTGATAGTTACTCTTAAATATTATCTCAATATTCATTGATCAAGATGCCGAAGGTACTGACAGATCAGAGATCAATGTTGCAGTTTCGAGACAAATTCAGAAGGGTTTACGGTTAATAATTTGTAATAATGAACCTTTTTAATCGATTGAAACACATTTTTTTAACCCCATCACGAGTTGTGATTTACGTAGGAGGGGTCAAAGAAATAATTAAACTTCGTTAATGATTTCCAGCGTTTTTAGATTCGATTTTTGATTCTTAACATCTTGATAAGGAAACCAACAACTTTTTGAGTTGAAAATAGTACATACATTTTATTAGGCGTTTAGTTAAAAGTGAAACATGATATGAACATGATGTTTCTCCGAATGTATTATGCCCTCATTGCAAAATATCGTTCATTGTGACTCCCAAATAACGTGAAGAAGTTACGCTTTCCTGAGAATGACAGTTGCAGTAAGGTTAATTTTCTCTCTTCTGATGCCACATTGTTTCAGAGCTTGTGGCAGTAGTGTTGATCTAGTGGCAGTTCATCTAGGTAAAATTCGGAACGTAACTAGGATTTTTCTAGATATAAGTCATTTCAAAATTTGGGGTTATTTTGTGTCGCGTAGCTTTTGTGAACTTTTTCCTGAGAAATGTGGCAGGTTGCTGTCTTGGTAGATCACCTAGTATAAATTCTAACAATCAATAAGATCAAAAATCACGAATCATTAAGGAGCCCGATTCTCTCTCCCTACACCTGTCACAAACAGTAGGTTTCATCATCATCTTCATCATTTTTGGGTGCTCTCTCTATTCATGTTATAATTATAATAAAAAATGTCATCGGCAAATATAAAATAACTACCTACATACCGGCTCCATCCAAAGCCCACCCATCCGGATTGCATCCATATCAGATGGAGTCGACAGCTTCATCAAAACCCAGAAAGTGTCTCCACACCACAATGGACGCTATAGGCCGTGTATATTAAAAACGTGGCGAGCACGAACAAATCGTGGGCTCGTGCGGCCGATCACGTACCAACATTTCGTGTTCCCCCTGTCACATAAATTCGTTGGGACGCCGAGGGCCGCCAAGCGACGGGAGTCTACATTACAATGCCAACGACAGACAGGCCACAGGTGGAATCCTTTTCCAGGATTAGATAAAGTCTGGTAAACAATTCTAGTTTTTCCAGAGAAATCTCTTTTAGAAGCATCAAATACTAGTTTTTTCCAATTTAAACGAGTTTAAATTCTCTACAGAAAACAAGAAAGGGGTTTGAGAATAATCAACGTTTGAATATTCGGCGATTGACCATGAACTTCAAATAGCAGTAAGGGGGATTGCCACCAGGTACGCTAGTGTCGACCCTAGGGATTTTTCGGGTTCAAGATTTGGCAAGTGTCTGATTTGTTTACTTTTTCCAAATCATTACCTTCAGATAACTCGCAACATTTTAGCGCCTTTTTAATTGTCAGGACTGTTGATTGCTATTCTAACAGTCAAGACAACAAAACAGTAACTGAAAAAGTTTGCTATGGTAATCTACGGACTAATCCTAGGGTAGCCTAGGGATTTTAAATATCCGTAGACAGTCACGAAATAATTACACAGGTCTGCAACCAAAAAACTGCATACGATTTTTTTACTGTTTCCCATAATTTTTGCATGTTAAAACCGAAAAAAGTAATAAAAAAACTCCATCACGTCTAGTTTTCTCGCAAAACTGGTTTTTTTGAATACCACATACGGTGTTATTCAGCGTTAAACCTCAATTTGGTAGTTGCTTCCAAGTTGTCAATTTTATGAATTTCATGAATTTTTTCACTCTCATATTTAATCACGTCACTCCCAGGATTGATACGAAATTTAAGAGAGGGGATATGCTAGCTGACTATTGTAGGATGCTCAAGAGGGATACGGACAATGCTGGAGCACGAAAACGTGTGCGACGAAGTATCAAAGAAAAAAAAAAAGGTTCCACAAGCAAACTGAATGAAGTTTTTGAGCATTTTGTACTGAATAGTAAACAAATACTTTCTTTTACTTTGAGTTTATAGACAATACAAATTATGGCGTTTTTTCTACGTTTTAGTTTTTTTATGTCCCCCTCTCCCCTAATTTGCAAGAAAACTGTACGTGATGGAGGAAAATAGCGGTCATTTCTGGATTCAGCACACCAAAAAACATAAAATTTAGCTAAAATTTCCATGCAGCTGATCAAAAAATTTTTTTTGCAGGTTTGTGTTATTAATCATGAATAATAAAACCTCACGATGTGGTATCGGGTACGCGGCGCAGGTATGGAGTTTCCAAAGGTATGATGAAGTAGAACGTCTCATTCGTTATTTTTTAAAAAAGGTATGGAGCTTACCGGAATCTACTCCTAACTACATGATACATCGTTACATCGTGAGTGTAACGTAGGCTCTTTGTACCTGTTTTTTTTTGCAACTTCACTTTAGTTATATAGAACGGGTAAGTAGGATGGGATCGAGTAGGCTACCACTTCAACTCGCGAAAGAGAGTATTAGGCTGGGTGTTTTTTGGTATGCGAAGTGGAAGAGCATGTCGTTGAAGTATGGAGTGGATTTGAGTGAATTTGAATTGAACCCGGGTTCAGTTAAAACAGTTACAAATGTCTTACTTATTAAGGAAAAGGAGTTAGAGTTACGGGAATGGGAAAATATGGCGTTAAGTTCAAGTAACCATCTTCTATACAAATGTTTGGAATCTCCTTTTGTTGACATGCACAGCCACTTAAGCCCTATTATTTCGAAATTACTGTTGAAAGTTCGCTGTGAACAACTCAATTTAAATTGCAGAAGATGGAACCGGGGTACTCTGGAAGCAAGATGTTCGTTATGTAGTACTGGTCAGGACGAGGACGTGCATCACTTCCTTTGTAAGTGTCCTATTTTGTCGGAATTTAGGTTGAGATATTTTGGCAAGGGGTTTTTCGATGGACCGGATTTGATAGAAATTATAAACGGGTCAGAAAAAACAATATTACTGTACAAATTTGTGAGAGACGCCAGAGCCTACAGGAAGTATTTGGTATCTGAATTTAATTATGGATAAACTACCATTAATCCTACCCTTCAGCTTTATAATCTGTTCATAAAAAAAAAAAAGGAAAATATTTAAATTGTAATGATTGGTATAAGTTAATTATTTGTATTTGTATTATCTAAAACTAAATTTGTGAAGAATAAGTTTAATTTATATAATTATACCGGCAGATCCGGATTCATGGCGATATTCGCCAAATCCTATTAGTTTTATACGGATATTATTCAACGTACGAAGTGCTTTTCCTTTCAATAAAACATATTTCTTCTTCTTCTTCTTCTTAATCATGAATAATACTGCGACAAGTGCATCTACCGACCGTTTATTGTCTGATCAATAATAATTATTGATAGTAATAATAGTAATTATTACTGGTCTCTTGAAAAATCCAGATTAGGCATTAAGACCTTGAAAGAGGTAATGCGAATTTACCAAAATTTTGAGAAACATTTTTCAAGTTTAAAATGTCCGTTTGTTCAATAGCACTTGTTAATTATTGTTCCTTATCCTATGTCAATTTATTGTTGTTACCGACCATGCTATGGAACTTCCTTTAAGAGAAAAAGTTTGTTTTTAAAATTACTTTACATGCAATATGATATATTAGTATAACGGTATACTAATGTTGAATATTATGATAAATGAAGTAGTATAGTTGTTTTCTAAATGAGACTCATTGTTTGTCTTGAAATTATGGTCACCCTACTTATACATGTCGGCGGAGAACTCTAATAATCAGCCTTTTCATCAATAGACCACTAAATACTCGGATTGTCAATCTAATTTAAATGGAATCATATTAAAATGTACGATTGGATTAATTTCAGCTTTGATGGCAAACACCTTCGGTGTCGTCTATGGATAGGCTTGCCATACGTCCCGGTTTGACCGGGACAGTCCCGGTATTTTGCCGTTGTCCCGGCCGGTTTTGCACATGTCCCGGTTAAAGTTTATAACTTTGTTAGCTCATGGTTCAACACTTAAATCGGCAGTGGTAGCAAGTACACGTGGTACCGCCTTTTTAAGAGAGCATGATCATATATCATAACTTAGTGGTATTTGCGTTAGAATTTAACTAGGCCTAGTTTATTCTAACTTTTTTAATTTGATACTTAAAAAATAAGATATTTTAATGAACGTTTTTAAGTATAGAAATGGTAAAAAACGCAGATTTGAATGGATTATTTTATACAATTTTCCGGGGGAGGACCCCCAAACCCCCCGGCAACCTGGGGGATATTCGATACCCCCCAGACCCCCCGGTGTCCCAGTTTGGCCATCTAAAATTATGGCAAGCCTATCTATGAATGCTAGAGAAAACCCCAAAAGCATCGACCTAAGAGCCATTTTCAATCTTAGTGGGGGTACAGCCCTCAAGAACCCCTTCGGGGTGGGTCAGTATTGTTTGTCCTTTTCCGCTTAGACGGTCAAGTTATTTTCATACAGTTGGGGTTCAGGGCTTGATGAGCTGAAATCAATACCAATCAAGATCCCAAAACCTTCAAACATCATAAAATACAGCCTCTAACTCACCTATATTATTTAATCTGTTAAAACCCACACCTCATGGGTGACTCTGTGTGCGAAGAGGGTGAAATTGGAGATGGCGAACCCTATTTCGCGTCATACATGTGTACAGATGTCTATCCTACCAAATCCGATTTCCTCAATTTCCTCATCTGCCAAAGGAGAAACAAACAAAACCAAAGTACTGTCGCTCATTTCCTTCAATTGATCATGTTGAACCCAAAAAAATAGAGATCGTTTCATTTGAAAAACCGTTCCCCTTAGCCCCACTTGATACTTGTTTTGCGGTCTGGATTTTGGCCTGAATATCGTTGGCCTCCATCGAACTCGTAAACAACATCCTCACTCGAAACTGTTGAAGGTGGACCCGCCGCACCTTCTGGTAGGTAGTGCCTGCCTGCTCCCTGCTCTCTACCTACCCTGTGAAATAAGAGGGGTGGTGATCCTTTCTGGAGGGATCTTCTGGGGGTTTTCAAAAGGAGAAGAGTAGAAAAAATTTGGGAGGGTCGTCCTCGAACCACCTGGTGTAGACGATTCCTTCTTCAGTTTTTCGGTTAGGGTACATTAGAGGGGTCTTGGGCACCAGCTATAATCGGCTCCTACACGCAGTGTTGCTCGCGACGATCAATGAACCAGAAAAACTAATTTATATTTACCTTGAAGAGCATAATTTAAAAAATTTAAATGTTTACCATCAGTTTTAAAACATAACTTCACACTTTTGCGCATAAGCACGCCCAAACTTGAACCGAACGGAAACGATGCACGTCAAAGTTATACATAAAGAAGACTAATCAACCGGCAAAACCTCACAAATTTTCATCATCTATATAAATTTTATGTGACTTTTTCCCGTAATACATGATTAAACACATTCACTGTATGTGGATTATAGCCGTTTTGCTGAGACAAGCTCGAAACACGAAAAAAATCTTAGAAGTGAAATAACTCATGAACTAAGCGGGATAAAAAAATTGTTAAGAGGCTCCCTCGGATCGTTACCAATTTGTGTCGGTTGGTGGAACTGATAGCCAGTGCCTCAGGACTGATTATGGAGTGATACAGGGTAGCACACTCGGACCTGTACTGTTTTTAATTCATGTAAATTCGATCCCAGAGGTGTCCAACTTGGGGAAATTCTATCTTTTCGCCGATGATACTAGCATCTTGGTTAGGAGGTAGAGAATGGGACGTAATATTTTCTAAAATGCAAGAGCTCCTTTCTTTGGTCTATGGTTGGTTGGTGATGAGCGTTCTCACCGTAAATGCTGTAAAAACGAAATATATGCTTTTTGGCAATAAAAGTGGCTTGCGCTCTCACCATAATTTGGTCATTCATTCTTGCTCATATGGGCAGGTCTGTGCCTGTCAACCCCTTGAATCGGTAGGAAAATACAAATACCTGGGTGTAGTGCTGGATGATGGGCTAACGTGGCAAGCACAGGTTCAGTATTTGTGGTCTAAGTTGAGAAAATTCTGCTCAGTATTTTATAATTTAAGGAATTTACGCTCCAGAGATAGACTAAAATTAATTTATATATCTTTAGTTCAATCAGCCTTGCAATATTGTATTCTTGTATGGGGTAGCACGCTCCCTAGCGCACTGTCTAAATTAATCACCCTTCAGAAAACCATAATTAAAATCATGTTATTTAGACCTCGAAGGTACCCCAGCTATCTTATCTTCAATGAAGCCAAAGTATTCAACCTACGCCAACTGTTCATAAAAAAACCTCCTGATGCACTATTACAAAAATCCTCTCCTTTGCAACCCTTCTCCATCCCACTCGTGCCCAACCCGATTCACACTTCTAAATGATGTCATTAATCCTAAAATCGCCACAACTAGATCCTCTCGCAGTCCTTTGTACCTCCATCATCTGATTTTTAACCTTCTTCCTCCCACCATGAGACTCCCCGTGTATCACTCCCGAAACATGTATAAGCGTATGATATTTACCTGGCTAATTAAAGTGGACTACCATGACTATGAATCGCTTCTGAGGAGCGTTTATTTGTAGGTTTGAAGAGCGTTGATTTTGTTTCTGTTTTTATTTTGTAATTAATTTATTCTTATTAACCTCAAAATAATTAATTTGATCAAGTTGTAGTAATTAACGACTCTTGCTCGTCACCACTGGTGTACCTACGACTAGCAATACTATTCTGATAATTTTATGTAGCAAATTTTCCTTCCTTTGTTTTTTTAAGAACAAATTTCCTTTCTCTCCCTCTCTCTCTCTCTCTCTCTCTCACTTTTGGTTTATTATTCAATAATAAACCATTGTAATCGCTCTGGAAAAAAAAAATTCTAACCCCCCCTGAAAATTTGATGGTTTACGTTTCAAAGGGTGTAGAATCCGAATCTGCAATAAAAAAATTTTTTCCGTCCGTACGCCGTACGCACGATTTCTCCCAAACGGCTGGAGCAAAATATCTGAAATTTTCAGGAAAAATCCATCTTGGTCCGACGACGCCCAAATTCTTGAGCCAGCTCTCTCACTCAATTTAAAGTGCCCTTTAAGGGCTGTCAAAGTTTTGTAAAATCCCTAAAAACCTCAAAACAAGTCGAATCGGCCTAAATATTTACCTATTTTAAGAACATACCATCAGGAATCGAATGAGCCCCTCCCCAGGTACGTAGGTCAAACCATTCCCGATGTATGGCCCAATTTATGGTGCCAACATTTGCGTTTTTTGTTGGAAATTGGTTGTACAATACGTGGGTAAAGTACTGAGCACCTTATTTGATACACCCCGTATAAGTTTTTCTTTTTTTTCCCATTTTCACGCGTGCATTTCTAAGCCACACGTGCCGTAGTTCGCACAAACGAATACAATATCGAAATAATTATTTAAGTATTCGACATGCATGAGCATGCATGAGCAGTGTCAATGACCATTATTACCATAATTATTAATAATCGAATTAAAAGCAAATAAACTCACTCGTAAACTGGAGCCATTGGTTTCTCTCCATTCATTCTTACATCGAGAAAAGTTTGGTCCATACCTGAAAACAAAATAAATATTCGTTGAAAAAAAAAGTTAATAATAAAAAAATAAGTTGCAAATTATTACACAAAGGTATATTATTTCTGTATTATACAGCCTTTCTATGTCAATTACTGATATAGTTTAGCAACAGACACTGATCTATGGTTAGAAATTAGCTATAAGGGATATTCAGCTGAACAGTGTACCTCCATACCTTGTGATTGACTTCTAGATGTCTCAAAGGCGTTAGGATGACTTTGTCTTAAATATAAATCCATGAACACCTACCTTTACTAGTCCCTCCATAAGAAACGAAAGCTGATATTTAGATCTACAATGGAGCAATATACTGCACATCGACAAGGACGTTTAAACCCGCGATTGAAACAACTGCAATTTTATGAATTAAGATAAAACACCTACCGAAGTTACATGTAATGTACAGATAAATAATGAAAGTTATGGAAAAATAGATTTCAAAAAGAACTCTTGAAAATTAAATTAAATTTCAATTATATCAGCTGATTTGTTGTTGAGTTAGGAGAGCTGGGTGAAGTGCAACAATAAACACGTAGTTTCAGCGAGATTTCTCAACAACGAAAAATGTCATATTGACAATTCTGCTTCGAAGAAGCCTCATCAGCCGACTGAGTCTATGATCTTTTCTGTTTTCTTTGGTTTTTAACTATTTTTCTGCATAGGGCCATAACTATACTCACAGCACAATCCTAGGTTTTAAAGCAACATTTTTATGCAGATAAAAATATATAAATAAAAATTTTTTCCACAGACAAAAAAATTGGTTTTTGCAACCAAAACATTACGTTTGCGGGCCAGCTCGATCGGTCTCCCTGTACACCCTACCATCTACACATCAAACCGAACAATCCCTGAGAATTCCATCGAAATTGGTCAAGAACTACCGGAGTTATGCGCGTAACAAGGATTTCACGTTTGCGCATGCGCAGAGGCTACTATTGATCCGGGGGTCATGAAACCTATAGGGGACCATCTACACCCCAACCTGCACAATCCCTGAAAATTTCATCAAAATCGGACTATAACTTCGTGTAGTTTTGCCCGTAACAAAGATTTGCTGACAGACAGACAGACACGGAACCAAAATTGTTCAGAAAGGTCTAAAACGCAAAATGCGAGTGGAAAAAGTGAAAACAATGCTTCCGCTACCTTGGTAGACTCGGAAGCAAAATGTAGGGGACGGAATTGTTACCTTTTGATGCAAACACATAACTTTATAGCCCCGGAATTGACGTGGATGTGTTCTGTTTTGTTCGGAAATTATAGGTGGATCTGATTCTACTCATATTCAGAGATAGAAAATTGAGAAGAAAACGTTTTCTCCCAGATTTGGATTTGTGCCTTTTTGAAAGTAAGCTCCTCAAGTGTGGTTTTCAAGAGGTAATGACCCAAACACCGAAAAAGTCTTTATGATCCAAAAAAATTTCAGATACATCTGAACATAAACTTTTTACCCAACCATCATCATTATTCGTGATCAGTTTCCTCTTTAATTAATCATTTTCGTTTCGTTCTGCTATTTGAATAAAAATCAGTCAGTAGCTAGTTATGGTTTTCTCTGTGTTTTGTTGTTACAAAACTGACTCTCGAACTACAAGACGCAAAAAAACTGTGGCAGAGGATGAACCATTGAACCTATTGGTTTGTCTCTTATCACTTACTGAATGTAGTAACACACCATACCTATATAGTTTTCATAGGAAATTTGACCGAGCTGAAACCATGAATGTGTAATATTCATCACAATTTTTATTGCCAAAACCACGAATGTGTTATGTAGGGTCATAAAACTATTTTTCTCTTGCTCATTGATAGGTTTGAGATCAGAATGTGGGTGAAAAGTACCTCAAGTAAAGAATTCTGTGAGATTTAAACAAAGTTTAAAAAGTTTTCTCGACTTTTCTCGAAACTACACAATTGCACATTCACTGTTTTGCCATAAAAAGGGACGAGTATTACTCGTAATTGGTAACTGCAATTCTGTTTTTCACGACGGTGCTGCACAGTGGTAAATATGGATTCGCTTTAAATCAGATGGAGCGATGCGAATGCGGAACTCATACCTGGCACTCCGACGGTCGAATGGCCGTGTTTTGCCGGTCTTGTTTACTCGCCGGCCTAAATGTAAACAGGTTGTTTACCTTTCGCTGGGTGAAGATAACAGTTTACTTTGACATCTACGCGTCGGGAGTCTTCTTGTTCATTTCCGTTGTAGTTTGGAGAAAACTAACTAACGGCGGACATTCGAGTCGGCCATCTTCGCTGAATAACAATGCAACGACGAAAACCCAACTAAAATAATTCATACTGCGGTGCAAATGCATCTAGAAACTACGTATAATAGTGGCCAGGTTGTTGTTGTTTACCATGTTGCCATATCAGAAATTTCATTCGTTGTTGAATTGTTGACGAGAAAAACACATTGCGTAGGTACCGGAAGGCGGTCATTTTGCAAATGGCATGGATATTTCTTTCCATGGATTCATGGCAACATAGGGAAGATATAGAGATTAATCACTATTACGCCCTCCTAATATGTATGATTCTCATTCTACGGGACAATCGAAGTTTTGATTATAACTAAATAACTCACATGGAGAATGCCATTTGGCTTGCACTCCCATTCATATGCCACGTCATTTGTTACCAAATGTTACCTCTAACTGCAATATAAGGGCACCATTACTTGAAATGGAAAACCTTTAATTTGACTCGGAAAAGCTATAAACTAAAATCAGGACAGCTTGTCCAAACTCGTACTTGTTTCTTACTTGAAGAATTTTTATACCCGTCACAACTTTCTAACAAAAAGTTCCCGAATTCCCAAATTCCTCCCGTGCATGCCAACTATTGGTACAAATTTCATACAAATCTTCCAGAAATGTCATCCTCTATCAAATTCCAGGGAACTTACGACCAGCAGTGATAATTCAATGGATTCCGGGACACCAAGGTCTTCTTAACCACGACAAGGTCGATGAATTTGCCAAAAACACGTGTCAGTCTGTCCAACTTATATTTCCATCGGAGACATCGAGAAGCAATGTAAATTTCCTTAGCAACGATCGGTTGTAAGTGAAAATCATCATAAACAGCTTTCGTACAAGTACGCAACCACGAGGGACATTTGATGTATTTGCGCTCCCTCCCGCACACACACCACGTACTTCGTACCACCCGTGGGTACTTAGTGAATTCGCGATCGTGTTGACACGACAATGATATGTATCCATGACAATGAGCTTTGTCAACCAAATAACGATAGAATTATGTAAACGATGTGTAGGTAAGGTTGAATGAGACGGATATTTAAACCAAAAACATTTTAATTCCTAGTTGAACGTGATGATTTCTTTAGTTAGTTACTACCACCCAATATTAAAAGTATCAAAATAATCACGGTTCACAAAAGTGCAGGAGAGGGGGCATCTGATTTCAGTTTTTCCTGACTTTGTGCTAGAACAAGTATCACATCTTATTATTGTTTTTTTAGTATCAAATATAAAACTTGAAAAAAAAAATTGTTTCAAACAGGCTTCGGCCAGCCACAACAATGAAGTTTAAAATCGGCACGACAATGAGGAATCAACATTAACCTTCTACAATTAGGAGTCTAATGAACACTTATGGAAATTGAAACTTGCATTAAATAGAGTTTTTACATCTCTATCCCAAAATGAATGCTAAACAAATCAATAAGATTGACTAAGAGTGATTCTCGAACCCATGAGAAGTATGAAACGTACACACCTGTTTTAGAAACGGCTAACTTCATTTTTGAGCCCCAACTCTATAGAAATGGTGCAAGCATGGTGTTTCCTCTAAGGGCAGGGATACCAACGCTGAAAAAACTTTGAATTGCCGAAAAATGCCCTCATTTGAGAGAGCTACGATGATTTCCTTCAAACCCATGACAATGAGACAGGAGGTTTGGGACAAACTTTGAGCACTTGATTCGTACAGGCTATCTAAAAGTTAGTCCCACTTGTAAGCGCACTAACATCCAGGAACTAATTCCAAAAAATACTAGTTAGAATATTTTCGGTAAAACGTACTTTGAGAGGATACAATTTCGGATTAAGTTCAAATTCTGACTCACGGACAGACCATGACAATGAGATTAGAGGTACACTCTCTAGACTTTTTACTCTAGAGCACTATCTGGCAAGACTTAACAGGTGCAGCAATGGTGGGTGTCCCTCACTCTTTCTTGAAAACCAGAGCAAGCCCTCTTGGCCCCTCTGGCATTAGACACTCTATGACTGTCCCCAGGATGGACCATGAGGAGGTGCCAGGTTGTTATGGGATGCAGTACATATTAGGGACAGGAGTTCGCCTACGAACCAGTCCACCATTATCGGATGTCATTTTTAGTGAGGTACATATCTACAAAAAGGAAAAATACAGGGTGAGAACTGAATATCCTCCCAGCTCAACACGAATCCCACCTACACACTAGATTCCTAAACTATTAAATTGCCCTAATTATCACAGATCCATTCTCGGCTACAATCTAAGTTCCGTTCACACAATTAATACAATCGCAACCTGTCAACACGGACTATCATACCGGCCAGCGGAGCTGTGGAGAAACCCTTGGATAGCTTCCCTGGTGTCCGCCCTGTAGGTCGTTTTATGTCTGTCTGTCCGGCAAAAGGCCCAGTTGCTACATCCGATTTTGACGAAATTCCGAAGGAATGCGTTGCAGATGATCCCTTATGAGTTTCATCGCTCAAACGTCATTACAAGATTCTGCGCAAACGTGCAATCCATCAAGCACCATTTCCTCAGGTTCTACTGGCATGATCGAGGACAAATCATATTAAACCAATTTCAAAAAAATCCTGTCATTATTCTGCCCAACATAGAATTATCGCGTACAGTCAGAAATATATGTCAACTAACCTTTAGAAGCCGTTGGAGGCCCCTTAGCAACGAAAATGCAAAATTGTACTGACAAAAGTCCTAAAATTTAAATGAAGTAAGCTCAAAAAACGATGACGTGCTGGTTGATCAAAGGAATGATTGAGGTTTTCGTTCTCAGCAAAACCCAATATTTTGCACCGAATGAACATCCATTTCACATTATTCAACGTGGTTGTAATTCAAGACAAAAATCGCTCGAACCGCAAGGCTGGAACTTTTTTTTGCATAAAAAACATACTGGAAAGTAGTGCGAAGTCTCGCACCGGATTTTTAATTGCGTCAGGTTTCAAACTGTCAGAGCAACCACAGATTAACACATTCTTAATAAGCCCGCCCACGTTCTTGAACAGTCACTTTAGGATCTGTTTATTCTATCGGACAGGTGATCGGATAAAACGTTTCGAACCGGTTAATATTTTTCTCTCCAACCGGAGGATTTGAAACACCGCCGCTAACGGAATCATCGAAAGACGAAAGCTTGTCAAATATCGAATTTCATTGACCTGAATCAATCAAAACCATGAATAAGGCAACTGGGTTCCACCATTTACACAGACTCGTAACGGTCTATTGACGTTATTTTGGGCCGCTCTACGTGGAATGGTGGCGTAGGCTTCACATTACTCTCCAAACTCTCATTCAACTCGACGGCAGCTGTAGCACAAAACTCAGAAAGTTCCTACACGGATTTCGGTTTACTATTTTAATCTGATGAACGTTTGAAAAAACTCGGCGCTGCTCGTCTCGCCAGGGAGCAAGCCCCTGGACCCCCGGATGGTTACTGCTCAGAGCCTGCGGCTGAAATTCAAAAAACATGGAACATGATTTAGCTGCGCTTTATTCCATCTGCTGCTTTCAGTTTACTCTTATTTGGCTCGCTGTCTTAAGCTTTCCGATTTTCCGCATTCAGTTATTCGGAATGTTCGAATTTTGATTGGGTATCAAGTTGATAAAATAACAGTAAATACTCTCAAATACTCGCGCATTGGCTTATTGGATTTGCCAATTTTTTCTCTTACCCCCTTGTCCTGCCCGGCAATTCAACGTTGACGTAGAATTCAATACAAATTCTTCGATCCATTTTAACAAATGCAAGAAGCGGAGTATATAATAACAGTCAAACCATAGCGGCCTCCACAGACAACAAGGCAAACAACGAACAATGCTATACACTTGAATATTATGCATAGACGCACGTATACCACGTCATAAAACCATTTTCAACGATCAAACTCCAAAAACTCACAAAATTTGTTATTTCTGGATACTGTTTTACTTAAAACACATCATATGTACCAGTATGATCTCATGAAAATATTATTTCTATGACAATAGAGTGCATCTCAACAGGTTGAAAGGCAAACAATGAACAAGGCTGTACATTTTGTTGTACTTCAGATGCAAGTATATCAACAAAGTAAACAATTGTATGGCTATCAAACTCTCCAAGAAGAAAGAATAGAGAACAAAATTTGTGATTTCTGGGTACTGTTGTAATACACATCGTAATACAATGTACCAGAATGATCTCAAGGAAATATTATTTCTATGACAACAGAGTGCATCTCGACAGGATGAGGGGCATCGTCTTTACTTGACAAGCGAGGGGACCGAGCAGGAAGTCATTGGACATCCGGCCCCCGCGGAATAGGAACGGACCCACCGATTGTTTCGGAGGTTTTTTCGGCCGGACGAAGGCGCTCAACCCGATCACTCAATCGCCGGGTACTTGTTTCTTCCACGTAACCGGTTGAGTTGAGATGAAACCGCTAAACGTACCTACCGCAACTAGTGAGTGGGGTTGGAATCATTATGGAGGTTCAGAAGTTCAATGACGGTTTTGAAAGTCTCGAAATAGGCAATTATGTGATTTATGCTAGATGTTCATTTGTATTAAGATATCTGTAAGCATATGATAGAAATTACCTATGTTAAGCGATATTTGAGCTGAAAGGAGTGGCGCCTAACACCTACTAGAGTTTCCAGAGTTTTGAGATGGAGGGGAGGGATTGATTGTTTTACTTCGGTTATTTTCAATCTGTACAATGTTAGGGCCATGAGGCCCTCTCTTCCACAATGGACAGAAATGGTAATTACATTTTCATAATTATGTTGACAGGTTTCTTGACTTTAGTGAATTGAAATAAAGTGCTATCCTCTAGGAAAATAATAATACAACGAAATTATACAAAATAAAGTAATGCCTTACAATTCATCACTATACCTCAATAATAAGTGATTTGCCATCTTTGATTTAAATGATTCCACACTTAAACTAATATAGCTTTTCCAAGTCGAATTGAGAATTTTCCAAACCAATTTGAGAATTTTCCAAACCAAATTGAGAATTTCCCAATCTAAGAAACTTTCATTACTAAAACGGAAGAGGGAGTTTTCCAAACCGAATTGACAATTTTTTAAGGCAATTCAAGACTTCTATTGAAAACAAAATTAGTGAAGCAGAATGAAAGAATAGCACTTCATGAACATTGAAATCAATAAGACAAAATGAACGAGGAATACTTCATAAAAATTACGGTCTTGTTAAGAACAGAAAAAATCGAGGCTATCTGCGTTTATGGTCTATTGAAGTCAACAAAAACAAAAATTCGTTCATTTTGAATTTTGCTTCACTAATTTGGTTTTCAATAAAAGTGTTGGATTGCCTTTAAAAAATTGTCAATTCTCTGGAAAATAATAATAGTGAAATTATACAATTTGGAAAATTCTAATTGATTTACAATTCATCATTATACCTCAATAATAAGTGATTTACCATCTTTGATTTAAATTATTTCACACTTAAACTAATATCTAAGAGTTCTTTGTGATTGTTGAAAAATTTAGCTCCACTAACTACAAATGATTTGCCATAAAACCATGTGCGGTGCTTTGGTATATCTAGGGTCGTGGAAACGGATCTTATGTTTCTGTCAAGAACAACATTCCTAAATACAAGTTGTCTAGCTAAACAGCTTGGTTGACCAAATTTCATTAACTTGAACAACACAGTTGCCATAGATAAGTCCAGCCTCTCCCTAATTTTCAGCCATTTTAGCCTAACATAATAGTTTGTAAAGTGCTCGTCAGGTTTTAGGCCAAATAAGAATCTAATCGTAGCGTTTTGAGCTCGCTGGAGTACATCTAATTTGGCCTGTGTCATATCGCAGTATGATAACAGAGTATAGTCGAACATTGGAAGGATAGTGATTGAACCACTCGAGCTTTGATGTATATTGGAAAACCACAAGCAACTACTTTTAGTTGGTGTAATCCCCCGTAGACCCTATTACAAAGCTTTGAAACCTGTATGTCCCAGCTCAAGTTAGCATCTATATAAACTACTTGGCTTTTCACTGTATCAACGTAAGGAATACTTTCATTTCCCATTCAATAATTGTGACGCAGATTAGAGGAAGGGATTAGAGGGAGCAGAGAGGGGGAGAGAGAGAGAGAGAGAGAGAGAGAGAGAGAGAGAGAGAGAGAGAGAGAGAGAGAGAGAGAGAGAGAGAGAGAGAGAGAGAGAGAGAGAGAGAGAGAGAGAGAGAGAGAGAGAGAGAGAGAGAGAGAGAGAGAGAGAGAGACACCCAACAATGTCTAAGTTAGGAAGAAAAAAACAATAATAATAATAAATAAAATGGAGACAAAAATAAATAAAGAGTCCATAAAATAAGAATCGCCTTAATAAAACAACGATTCACTTCTTTTCATAAATTAAATTCAATCAAACTCTATTCTTTTATACTCAACGCTTCGTGTATCAAGGTAGGAATGGAAGGGGCAGATACTCCATTTCATTACCTCCTTGTGGTGCATTTCATAGGGAGCCACTGTGAGAATTTCGAGATACGGTGAGAGTGAATAGCAGGATATTCTACTCCTTTAGTATGATTTATATTTCGTTCGAATATGGGAATTGGCCGTAGCATCCGCAAATTTCTGTGCAATTCCTCGGTTTCGTATTTCCTAAGAGGTGGGTTTCTCCTATGACACGCGTATTTTTAACGGAATTCGCGGATCATTCTCTCAAAATATTCCCTCCGCCCCTGAACTGTCCAACTTGAAACGGATGCAGTTGGAGAGCTACCGACTTGACATGCGGTCTACTTTTAGAAAATGGTTCAGTTTGAAGAATTGGCTTCCTCCCGTGCATTTAAAAACTCATTTGAGGCCGTTCTACCGCTTTTGTGCCGTCTAGTGCCGCCCTAATCGCTATTCCCCGCTATTCGCCATCTGGTACGTTCGTTTTCACACGATCCCACGCCGCTGTCAGATATCGTTGCGGGTATTTAGGTCGTCCCTCTGCAGCCAGACTTCATCAATAGAAGGACACCTAGTAGAATCGACCTACTGGGGTGCGAGACAACCCATACATTCGGAAAAAAACCCAATACAAATCCATTTCAGACCGTTCTAAGACCGAATCCGTGAGAAAATAACCATAGGTGTGCGTCTATGTTTCTGTATTTGACACATTTCGTCGATTTTGCCCAGCCAGAGCAATTTTTAACTGATTTGGTTCGATCCCAGTTTTACTCAAGTAGTGCAAAAATTTGCAGAAAGTTCTTGCTGACAGAATGAGGGAGGGGGGGGGGGAGGATATTCGCCAATTCTTGCAATCGCCATTGTTTTTGTGTTCATTCAAGATTTTGGTTTAGCATTTGAACATATTTTAGCGCATTCCAATCCATGAAGTTTATCAACTTTGACTATTCAATTGACTGTCACACTAGTTTCTTTAATATAAGAAATTATATTCTTGATTTTATTTTCTTTAGTTGTAATTAATCTATAATTATAGATGGAAACTTATCAAGGTGTGAATCAAGAAAATTAACTGTAACTCAGAAAACCTAAGAATGTACATCAAATTTAAACTTTTATCGACGGGTTATATGTACCCTTATGAGAAGGGGATGGGGGGGGGGGGGGGGGGAGAGAACATATTGGGGCACTTGAGAAAAGTAAAAGTAGGATGATTTATTTTCTGCTAGCATTTTCAGTTCCAGTGATCTAAATAACCTACGAATATACATAAAATTAAAATTTTTATGTAATAAGTGTATTTGCCCCCATGGGGGGTTTGTATGGAGCTATGGGGGCACTTGGGGGAGTAAGGAGTAAGATATTTTAATTCTCTTAGCAATTTCAGTTTTAGTGACCAAAACAAAATAAGAATTGATACCAAATTAAAAGATTTTATCAAAGGAAAATATATGCCTCTATGGGAGGTTTGTTTGGAGCTGTTGGGGCACTTGGGGCAAGGAGAAGTAAAATATTTTATTTCTGTTAGCATTTTAATTTTCAGTGACCTAAGAAACCCAAGAATTGATATCAAATTTACATTTTTTATCGAAGGAAAATATTTGCTCCTTTGGGGGGTGATGGTTTAAATGGGGCCATTTAAAACTTTCATTTGAGAGAGATTTCATGTTAATATCTCAAATTTGATGCTGTGAGTAGAATCCGACGGTCTATTTGGGTATTTTAATTTTTTTATCAGCTTCTTTACGTTTATACTGAAAAATCGACTTTTTAGGTTTTTTTTTGGCCGTAGCGCAAAATTTTGAGGGGTAAACGGAAATTCTGACTTTAGATTCGTTTTTAGCTCACCAAAATACGCAGGAAAAACCTAATCAGAATAATAATTCAGTAACTTTTTTTTGTGGGGCAGTGTAATTAATTCAATCTAATCGACATATTATCCTATAAATAATCACATGACTTTGTGTAAGGTGAATGGAGGGGGTAACTGGGGTAAACCGATTTATCTGTAAGAGAGGTGATGGCCGATCTGTTCTCAGCCGATTTTCGTCCTTTTAACGAACGAACAACTATCATATGATATAAGACTAACAAATAGTTCATTCTGAAAAGGAACCAACACCTGTCCTTCTGAACGTACGCGGATGGGTTTGATTTGGAGGGATCTTTGGTGGGGTCATGTTGGTTTGGGTTGAGCGCTCATTCTTCTGAGTTCTTTGTGTTAGTGCTTTTGATGTTCAACGTTTATACTATATACTTTATAATCTGTGAATTAAACGCACAATAAATTATTGTTCAAGTTCAAGTAGTTCGTTCGTCCGTTCTTCATCTGAGTTATTCAATATTGGTAAGTGTGATCGAACAAAAACTGGACACAAAGACGTCCCTGTAATGCAAACATTACTCACCAATATGTTTGAAAGATTTGTTCATCTTCAGAAAGTTATCACCGAGCTTCCACTATCAGTAGGTAGACTCAGAATCCAATCTTGAAAGAATTACAAATGTCAGTTCACGATGTCACACTGCGTGACTGGAACTTTTCGCTAAAAAAAACACCGTTCGACCTTAGAAATTGACAAACGGGAGGTATTGCGCGTCATTTATCGTAAATTCGATGCACGTCTCGCGGAGAAACAATGGTTGTAATTAGGATTTTTTTTTATTCCGGGCGATAAACGAACAGGAGTGCAGTGGGGCACGTGACTCGGCATAGAATGTCGGTGACAACCACGTTTTACATGAGTTTTCGCGGCCTCCAGCGGCCGAAAATATCCAGTAGGTGCTCGTGTTACCTCAACAGGTCGTGTTCCCACGGATATTTTGGTTTGGGCTCGAATTCAAACGATCAAATGACAAGTGTCCATCATATTTTAGTCCGATACAAACAGGGGAGCTAAGGGTGAGGAGTGAGGGAGGGGTGTACAATACGTCAAAACCGATCCAAATGATTACAGAGGTTTATTATTCCTATATCTAATAACCCAACCCAAACCAGAAGCTACCATTCAAATTTCAGGTGAAAGTAATGACAGGGAATCTCTATAACTACAATGGTGTAAGATCTGTACACGGACATGACTTAGAAATCCACGAGTAGGGTAACCGAAATTCAATTGGGTAAAATGAAACACCTACCGAAGCTTCATTACATTACAAAATACTGGAAAAACTCGATTTCAAAAGGAACTCTTTGAACGAAATTCCAAAACAATTAGAATTATCAGCTGATTTTATCCTCACATGATTCCAGGCTACCAGGCGACTATTACTGTGCCAAGCCCTTCGATTTCATGATGAAATTTTCTTCTTTTCTTCTTTTGAAATCTAGTTCTCAGCCTAAGGGATTGACTGGGATCAATGCCGAAAACGGAGGCCCAATTAAGTAGACCTCAAATATGATTTTTAACTCCAGTTTCATAAACTTTCCTTAGTAGTTTCGGGAAAAAGCACCGGACGGCGGATGGACATAAATGTTTTTATTTCGATTTTCGGATTCTAGACAACTTGAAAAGAAAAACAGAGTATTTTGAGAGTGTTAATATTTTTTACCAGATCAATTACAAGGGTTCATTATTTAAATTAAAAAATAATAATAATAAAATTTTAAAAAAATCAATTAAAAAAATGCGTAATATTATTTCAAAAATAGAGTTAAACATCGCCAACTGCATATCTCAAATTGTTTAAGTTTTTTTTTTTTTTTTTTTTTTTTTTCAACAAAACCGTTTTATGACGTAGAAACCCACATTTATCTCTCGGAACTGACATTTTCTAACTTTTGATCGCATTTTTGAATCTATCGCCAAATTTCCTATACGCCCAGCGCATTTTCATGTGCTGAAACTAACATTTAAGGGCTCTAATTGCAGTTAAAATGTTCAATATTTAAAACGACAAATTTCCGAGATTATTTGAACTTAAGCTCCATTTCCAAACAGAAAAAAAAAAACAAAAAAAACACGCGGAATCCCAGGGATAAAAGGAGCGAAAGGTATAAATTTTGAATTACATTAAATACGTAAAATTGTCTCAAAAGTGTGTTTATCTCTATTTCCTCGAGTATTATTCCTTTAACGGTGTTTTAAAAATGTGAATAACGATCGCTACATTTATGCAATGAATCTTTCTTACAATAAATAACTTTCCTTTACCAGTAAGGACGTTGGGAAAGTAACAATCACTTAGTACCGATGGACAGACTCGTCAGCTGAGTGGGAACAGAAGGCGGCTCCTGCTGACGTCATCGGCCCCTTGTCGGCCAAGGTCCCGTCACGACCGCACGCTGCGCTCAGTGACTCAGACAGACGCAAGGCCGGGATTTTATGTCCCCTTTTTTGCATACCGCCGTTATTTTCTTATCAAGCTCAGATATTCACCGCTGGAGTAGTTCCCTTCGTTTTATGTGTCTTCATTTCAACTAGGGAAAGTTGGAATGGTTTAAAAAAAAAAAAAAAAAAGATCGTCCACACGGTAGAGCCATTACGAGAAGCAAGTGGGGAAATCAGTTACAGCTGGGTCAGGGAATACCATAATAATTCCGGTAATACTATCACTGACATTATCACTAACAATCCCCCCCGACGCTAATCATACTTGCCTAATGCCTAAACAATCCCAAAAAGACCAGAGTTTGCGGCACACGATGTCAAGAGAATATTGATCCCAGTAGCCAGTAAGGGGCCTCGAAGAAAATAGATGGTGATACCTCGAAGCACTACTGCCGATCCACTCAACTCGAGTAAAAGATCCAGCCGGAATGTGAATCCTGTCAGATTGCATCGTTTAACTTTCCTAACGCTTAAACAATTCCAAAAAGTCAGTTATAGGTGGTCACTTGTGGTGTGCCTCAGGCCACTATGCTGGTCCCGATGTTATTCTTACTGTATATCAATGAGCTGATAAACCTTGATATAAAGGGCAAGTTATTTGGTTTTGCGGATGATACTTCTGTTATTTTTTGGGGTAAAAATTAACATGAGTTAATTAGTCTCATTAACTATGATATTTTTCGGATAAGATGCTGGTTTGACCTAAATAAGTTATGCCTGAGAAGACTTCGGTCCTCCGATTTTCCATCGGTAACAAAGGTTTCCCGGCTAGTTGTGGAGTGAAATTCCACTCTAGTTTTGGGTGTGCTAACGGTATAGCCAGGTGTAATTGTATTGTGCTTCCTTATAGTGACGATTTTAAGTATTTGGGCATAATAATTGATAATCGCCTAAGTTATAAAAAGCATATAGTAGAACTTATAAATAGACTAAGAAAACTTTTTTATGTGTTTAAGGAGGCCCGAAATTTTCTTTCGAAAAATCAACTTAAAATAGTATATTATGGCTTAGCATTTTCGATTATTAAGTATGGTATTGTTCTGTGGGGTTCTGCTGCTAAATCTTTCGTGAATAAGGTTCAAATTGTACAGAATAAGTTGCTTAGAATTTTGCTGAATAAAAGCTCTAGATTTTCTTCTTCACTATTGTATAAATATTTTGAAGTTAGGAAGGTGAAGCAAATTTTTCTTTTTCAAGCTTGCAATCTTATTTTCAGTGTTGGCATTAAGCAGTGTCATCAGTCATCTTCGACTCTGACTCGTAATTATAATAACTCCCGAATTATTCTGCCCCTTGTCAACACGGAGTTCTACAAGAGAAGCTCTTATGTTGCGGGGCTCAAATTCCTTTATCAAAATGAGATAAATATTAATTATTTTAATAAGTTTTCCAAATTCAAGGAATTATTAAATAGCCGTTTGTAATTAGTTATTTTTATTTTCGGAAACCGGTATGTTTAATTATTTATTTTGACGGTACATAAGTTATTAGTTTGATTTTTACTTTTTTCTTTTGCTTTGAACCGGCACCTGTTGTGTTATTTTTCGTTTTGAACTCCTCCGAAGAGCACAAGTTTTTGAAACTTATTCTTCGGGGAGCAATTTTTCAGTTCAATTGTGCCTATTTACTTTCTCTGATAATTATCTTTATTTTCTGGCTGATTTTCTTTTTAAGGCTTACCTACTTGTACATATTTCGATTGCTAATAAAAATCATTCATTCATTCATTCAAAAGCCGGACTCCGCTGCTAACGATGACAAGTGATGAGAAAGCTGAGCAGTCAGTAAGAGGCCTTGAAAATCAAGAAAGACGGAACATGTTTTAGCAGGGCTTCCAACTTCATAATAAGGAAATATTTCATCTCCACCACAACTGTACAGCCAGTTGGGGTATTGTGCTACTTGGCAGTCGTTGGACAGACACCTTTGTACTCTTGGCCACTTTATAATGCTTACTAGATTTGGCAGTCTTTGTACACACCCCTTTATAACCTTTGGAGAATATATACTGCCCACGTCCCTTAAATCCAGGGGTATTCTCTGGGTGTTGTAGGCATACAACACCTGCTCTTGGATGGAATCCATATTACAATGGACATATTTGATACCACCTTCAATAGTAACTCCTTTAATAAAACTCCAACCAATGTCCATTCAGTCCCAAGTGACACGATCTGAAACAACGATCCTGCCCCTTGCAGGTACCATCAGGTTAAACTGACCGAAATGTTTTCGGGATACCACCGTGACACTTTACCCGCACCACACCTCGCGCAACGAGATGATTCCTGTAATGACCTTAACCTTAATGTAATTCGCCACCATTCCTTTTAACTCTGACACCGCTTGTTGCCATTACACAAACACCTGCACATTTCCAGGGTGAAAGTTGTCGAAATCTCATCAATTATTTCTCAAAACGCGGCCATTCCGACGAAAATTCCCTAAAACACTACATTCGCTCCACAATCCCTTTCCCTACTCCCTGACACGTGCTCCCCCTACTTCTTCATTCTTGCAATCCGTTTTTTGAAGCCCATCTAAAACGACTGAATTATACGGCACGAGTGGGCCAACACAAGATGTATTATGTATGGACTGTGAATGTGACGAATAAATAGACGAACGGGCTAAGTCGATTGGAGTTTTTCCTTTACCGCTCTTTTTTTTTTCGCCCTCACTCGCCAAGCAAATTTATTCATTTGTTTTTGTAGTTGTTGTTGCAGTTAAGTGTTTTTTTTGTTTAGCGAGAGAAAGTTGAACGAACTATTCCGTAAGGTAGTCCATTTACAAGTTGAGAAGCTGATGAATGTATGAGACATTCGCTAGAGGCGAAGGGGATACATACATACAGCATACGGAGCTCGTATGATTCCGAAAATTGAAAAAATGACAGGAATTTGAAATAGAAAACGCTGTTAATTATTACTCAGAGGTATAGTTATTCTTTAGATTAAATTGTCAATATTCGCTGTACGTAGGCTTCTAGGCGCCTTAAAAGGTGCTTTATTTAGATCGGTTAGAAAAGAAATGAGACACGAGGGTCTTTTAGGTGATCTGTGTGAATACACAGAGTCTTCTAGATACACCAAAGATACTAGGATGACTTCGCCATACACATTACATACATACATACATACATACATACATACAGCATTCAAAGCTATTCGTAGGATTCCAAAAACAGAAAAAATGACACGAATTTACCGAGTGTATGAAATGCTCTCAATTATTACTCAAAGGTTTATTATTTACATTGGATTAAACTAATATCACTTTTCAATGTTTATTGGACGCAATTATAGGTGCCTTTAAAAGAGGTCTATTTACCACCTTGATTGATGGGATAGGAAAGAAATGGGACACAAGGGTCTCTCAGCTGATCTGTGTGGATTCACACCTTGTGACTGACTTCTAGATCAGAAGAGCGAGCGGGTTTCGTTGCTAAGAATGAAAGCGCAATTGGCTATCGAGCAATTAGGCCAGTTCTTCAAGGAAATGACATGCAAGTTCTTATTCCTCAATCCTGATTGATCGACGTAGTATTCAAGGACAGCAGTGACGCTCAAGCGATTTCTGCCTTTCATGAGGATCCTGCCAACGAGAATTTAATGACTTGATGAGGGGTTGAAACAGGAATTCAGCAACATTCCATGTTGAGCACAAACCATCAGAATCACCCAAGAATTCAATTTGGAATATGTAGGCGTCCAAGGGAAAATGTCAAGTCGGTTTAAATCACATTTTAAAATCGATACATTTTGAAAGACTCAATTAAAATTTTTGTTTTTAAATCTGTGCACGAAAGTTGGGTTAATTACACTATTTATGACTGAAGAACGACTGAACTGATTTGGCTGAAAATTGGTGTGGAGGTAGCTTAGAATCAGGAGAATGACATAGAATCTTTTTTCTTCAGAATTTCTGCAACTTTGTCTCATCAAAAGACGAACTCATCGACAAAGTATTCCATAACATCACTGCTAACCGTAAAAATAATAAATGGTCGGGTGAGCAAGCAATTTTGGCGGTTAAAAATAAAGATGTAGATAACTTAAACTTCGTAATTCAGAATGAGATCATCGGTACACTGCATTCTTTCAAATCAATTGGCTTTGTAACAAATGAAGATGAAACCACCAACTATCCAATGAATTTTTAAACTCTTTGGATGTGTCAGGCTTACCACTGTATAATTTACGACTAAAAGGCTCAGTAGTAATCATGCTTCGAAACATGAACCAACCAGAACTGTGCAACGGAACGCGTTTGCTGATAAGGAAATTGATGAATAATGTGATTTAAGCGACGATAGTCAAAGGAAAATTTGAAGATGAGAAATTTTCGTTCCAAGGATCCCGGAATGATCCCAATGAACATGCCGTTTGAGTTTAAACGATTTCAATTTCCGATCCATCTTGCATTCGCCTTGACCATAAACTAAAGCCAATCCTTAAAAGCTTATGGTCTGAATCTAGAACATTCATGTTTTTCCATGGTTGAATTCATGTGGCACGTTCACGGGTCGACCATCAGCGTAATTTGTTGTTACCAGATAATAAAACAAAAAATGTCGTCTATCACAAGGCGCTTCAATAAAAAGTGGAACCCATGCTAAGAACGCATGAATGCCTTCACATGGGTATTCTACATGCATTTCGGGTCTGTTGTTCTGTAGCGGATATATTGCGTTTCAATTAAAAAACCTCTACCAAGTGGGTGTGGCACATAACTTCCTCGTATCCATAACATGACTGTATAGATCATTGAAAATTATTATTGACAAAAGAACTTCGTTCAGTTAGGCGAAATAAATGTTGAATTAGGGTAAATTTATTGTTATGCAGGAGCGTAACTTGAGAAAATAAAGGTAGACATGTTCAACTATTGAACAAACTATAAAGTATACCTAATAAGTCCGAACAATCCCTGAAAATTTCATCGAAATCGGTCAAAAACTCCCGGTGTTATGCTTGTGGCAAGGATTTCACGTTTGCGCATGCGCAGAGGCTGTTATTGATCCGGGGGTCATGAAACTCATAGGGGACCATCTATACCCTAACCCGCACAATCCCTGAAAATTTCATCGAAATTGGTCAAGAACTCCCGGAGTTATGCGCGTAACAAAGATTTCACGTTTGCGCATGCGCCGAGGCTACCATTGATCCGGGAGTCATGAAACCTATAGGGGACCATCTATACCCTAACCCGCACAATCCCTGAAAATTTCATTGAAATTGATCAAGAACTCCCGGAGTTATGCGCGTAACAAAGATTTCACGTTTGCGCATGGGCAGAGGGTACCATTGATCCGGGGGTCATGAAACCTATAGGGGACCATCTGTACCCTAACCCGCACAATCCCTGAAAATTTCATCGAAATTGGTCGAGAACTCCCGCAGTTATGCGCGTAACAAAGATTTCACGTTTGCGCATGCGCAGAGGCTACTATTGATCCGGGGGTCATGAAACTCATAGCTTACCATCTACACAACAAACCGAACAATCCCTGAAAATTTCATCGAAATTGGGCAAGAACTCCCGGAGTTATGCGCGTAACAAAGATTTCTCGTTTGCGCATGCGCAGAGGCTACTATTGATCCGGGGGTCATGAAACCTATAGGGGACCATCTATACCCTAACCCGCACAATCCCTGAAAATTTCATCGAAATTGGTCAAAAACTCCCGGAGTTATGCGCGTAACAAAGATTTCACGTTTGCGCATGCGCAGAGCCTACCATTGATCCGGGGGTCATGAAACCTATAGGGGACCCCTAACCCGCACAATCCCTGAAAATTTCATTGAAATTGGTCAAGAACTCCCGGAGTTATGCGCGTATCAAGGATTTCACGTTTGCGCATGCGCAGAGACTGCTATTGATTCGGGGGTCATGAAACCTATAGGGGACCATCTACATCCCAATGCTGAAAATGTCATCAAAAGTCAAGAACTCTCGGAGTTATGCGCGTAACAAGGATTTCACGTTTGCGCATCCATTAATCCGGAGTCATGAAACTCATAGGGGACCATCTACACCCCAACCCGCACAATCCTGAAAATTTCATCAAAATCGGACAATAACTTCGTGTAGTTTTGCCCGTAACAAGGATTTGGTGACGGACAGACAGACAGACACACAGACAGACACGGAACCAAAATTGTTCTGAAAGGTCTAAAACGCAAAATGCGAGTGGAATTTTTGATTTTGGATAAAAAAAAAATTTTCACGTTCGAAAAAAAACGCTATTTCGGGTCTTTGTTCTGTAGCGGATATATTGAGTTTCAATTAAAAAAAATTAAGAGTTCGTTGGTTCCTACTATTCGTTTTGTGTGTTGGCATAGACAGTGATTCAGCTACAAAGCCAACTCGAGTATGAGTGACCTCCACATCACAATGCTCTCTGCTCTTTCGTCTGATGACACCGTATGATTTATTTCGACGCTGATTTGTATCAATTCCTAGTTCAACATTAATACACGAAATATTGGGATACTCCGGCTTTCTTAATTTCGCTATCAATAAACCATTAAAAGGGTAGAACGATAATACGATAATCAGGGGTGCCCCCCCCCCCCCCAAGCTTCATGACGCACCCCCCCTCTAAAATGTTCATGCCCCATCCCCCCCCCCCAATGTAAAAAGTACTGGTAAGCACCCCTCATTTAATCCAAAATTAAAAGAATAGGTATGGAAAAAATTCAAACCCAGTCAACAATATTGTCTATTTAGACAAAACGTGTATATTTTTTTAGGTTCTTTACCTAGGATGTAGTTTATTTTTGAATGTCGTAAACACTGTTTTAATCAACTTTACCGCCCCGAAATTTTTTTTGGAACCCCCTCCGCCCGAAGAATTTCAATGACGCAGTGTGCGTCATAGCCCCCCCCCCCCCTTTGGGCACCCCTGTAATGTTGAAGTTGATAGATTATTAGACGGTCGGTTTTAAAATTCTTTTAAAGGTTTACTGTTACCGGTTTACTTCATTCATTTACGAAAAAACTAGAATTGATAGATAAATTCCGCAAAACGTAATTGAAATTAGCTCAAAAAATCCTTTAGGATTCACCTTTTTATTTCCATTCATAACATAAAAAGCTATGTTTTGGACAGTTGTGTAATAGGATGGAAGTGAACTCAACCGTTGGCTGTTTATCGACTTCAATTGTTTTCGTATTTTTTCGCCGAATTCGTTAACTCAGTTGTGCAGAAGCCCGCGTTTAGAGTGGGGAAGATGGTGTTCTCGGAAGGACATTACTGACAGGTTGATGAGGGTTTATTTTACTGCGATATCCGTTATTTCGAGGAATTACGCAGTTCAAAGAAACCAGAGAACAAGTTTAAAAAGAGCAAAGGCATCCTACCGGATTAGAGGGGCCGTCCACTGGCTCCGATTTCGGCCGAAAACACATCGGCCGTGCACGGCCGAATAGGACCGAATGATCTATTTTAATAAAAACAAGCGAATGTCTTGCAACGTAAGTTTTTAAATACGCGTCCACTGATGAGAAAATTTTGAAAGATAATATTTAGCAAAAATTCGACATCATGAAAAGATTTCCATAATTTTATGACTCCATTTCTGTTTTCGATTTTCAAATATTTTTCATTTGAAAATTCTCCATTTTCCTTAATTGTCCTCCATTTCATCCGAAATAATATTCCTACAAAATGAATATTCCATATGGTAAATCATGCGTGATACTGATATCGAATAGCGACCGAATGATCCCACAACAAGCGGTTGACGCGCGTCCACTGCATCAGAGCTATTCGGCCTGCACGGCCGCGATGGATTTCTAGATCCGAATAAATTGGGATTTTTCGGACGTATTCGGTTGAGCTAGCCCGATGTAGCAAATCGCGCGGTTCTCTCCGTCACTTCCAACAGCTCTTGGGCTTAGCTGGTCTTACACCAAGACCAATGATAATACATTATCCATCTATTGATCAATCACTGCGTGGGACTTCCTAAACATGCGGCACCTACCTAATCTCGGCCTATATGGTCTTTTATTAGAGATTTAGTAGGAAAATACTTGGTACTTACCTGTGTATTTGCATGATCCGGCATTCCATTGTATCAATCCATGAAGATTCATGTTCCCAATAAATGGAAAATGAAGATAGAACGGTATTCGCGCGAACACGGAACGAAGTAAACTGCCGGAGACCGCCACGCCCGAACGACCGGAGAGAACTGGCCGAGGCCTCGACTCCCGAAGACGAACAGGAAAGGACTGGTCGAGGCCGCCCCGCCCGAAGACGGACAGGAAAGGACTGGTCGAAGCCGGCCGCTCTCCGATACGAGCAGGCCAGCGGAGGGATAGGCGGTCGCCGCGGTGCCCGGAAAGTTCGTGTTTTCGAAGTTTTAGACGCTCGAAAACTTCGGGAACACGAACTTTTTGACGCAACTTCACAAAACACACTTTGAATTAATCTTGAAAACAGAGTACCATGTCCTACTCATGAAAAATATAGGCACTACTTTTGTTATAGGTAATAATTCCCTCGAAAAATAGATTGAAAATAACGGTTTTACTTAATGTGTTGGCCCCTATAACGGTCATATCTTCACGTCCTCAGGAATTTGATATCGGACTGATATCACAGCTAAAAAAAGGCTTAATTGGTTACCGATATTGCTTCTGCACAAAATAAGACATTGGTTTGATAGTTTTTACCATTTGGGTATACACAGTACCTTTTCTTTTTTATTTATTCGGCTATCTTATTTCGTTTATTATTCAATAATGAACCTAAGTTAAAAATGGGTTGTGAAAGACTAATTAGTTTAGTAGAAGATAATGTGGCACTGTGGGATATGCGGGACAAACGATATCATCGACGAGACATTCAAATGAAGTTGTGGACAAAGATCGCTTATTATTATTAATCCTAGTCGAGTCACCATGTCGTTTATATTATTCAAAATTTAATATTTTTTATTCGGCTCATTTTAAATCGAGGCCAGTATTGAATTTTTAAAATTGTAAACACGCGGAGTAGACTTATCTTAACAGTTATACGCTAATAGGTAATTATAATTATTATAATTATAATTAGTATAATTATTATACTTTTGGTAGTTATGAAGGAGGTTTATTTTAAGCTCAAAACCAAAACTAAATACTTGTGTTATTGGTGAAAAATGTCTTAAATTTTTCTCGTACGAAATGGGCTGCATTTACACATCTATTTTCACCAACGGTAGCAAAACGATCACATGTTTGTGTTGACGCAGGAACATCTGAGGGTAAAATCTGAGATCCTTCTTTATCAATAACAATGTTATGCAACAAACATATGCATTTAATGATTGTGTCAGCATCTTCTGGATTAACGTCTATAGCTTTGTGCTATTTTCAAACAATATAACATCATCAAAATCCATTATAATGTTGCTTACTTTGTCATGAGACACAAAAGCACATGTAACATTTCACTAGCAACTGACGAACTGGACTGACAGAAACCGGCTCCAGTGGACGCGCGTTTTCGGACGAAACCGGCGTGCCGGCCGGCGCGTCGGACGATCTGCCGGCTGTGCAGCCGGTTCCAGTGGACGACGGCCCTTATGGGTTTCTTTCTTAAAATAGTTGAAGATCAACTATGGGCCGCGAAAAACAGAAGACGAAACAGGCCAAAAAAACGGAAAAACTCATTATCTTGGAAACAAATAAGTAAATTCATTCACTTGGGAATAGCTTCATTAGATTCAAAATGAAAAAAGTTATTAGAATAACCAGTTTTCTAAATTCTCTAATGTAATTTCTAAAATTTAAAATCTCAATCTTAATGAAAAATATTATGCTTTGTGCCAAAAAAAGCAATTAATCACGAGGGAAACGGTGAGAAACCGCGGTGATCTTGTCATTGGTAAGTCCCTACCCGGGTCCAGCTGGTGTGGAACAATACCATTTTTAACATACAAAGGCGACATTTTGAAATAATTCATAGTTGGGGTGGCGCCTGTTTGGGGTGGGATGAGCGGACACAACTACCCTTCACACTTAATCCAGGCTTAGGACTGGCTGCTGAGTGCAGGAGTGTTTAATAGCTGTGGGTGGATCGTCAAAATTGTTGCACCCTGACAGTTTAGCGTTTGGCAGTTGAGTTTGCATTGGATTTAGCGCAGCAACCTCAAAATCAAACTTCATGTCCGACGGCGACCATAGGAGTGCCCACTTCTTCAGAAGTGAGAAACAAGTGTCAGACATATCGAACAGATTTCAAACATATAACTGGTAATACTGGTATTAGTTGAGTAGTAATTACATTGCGTGCGACGATTTCTGGGCAGTCCACCTTAATTGGTGTCCGCTCATCCCACGGAGCTGGCGCCTGGGCTCATTAAAATGTCCTTAATGTCATTTTTTGAATCTTAAAAATTTCACCAATTAGGTACTTGGAAGTGCTTCCCCATATTACAATGGCATACTGTAAAACTGACTCCAACAGGGCCCGACAAATATTGATCTTTAGTTCTTCTGATAGAAATTTGATCCTGTACAGAGAATAGGCAAATTTTCGATGTCTTTTCGATGTCTCGATGTCGATTGTGGTTCAGTTTTTCTTGCTATATCCATGAAAACTGATTTCGTAGCATTGATGGTAAGCTTGTTGATGTTCATCCATTGTCCAATCGCCCTCAAATCTTTTTCGGCATTTCGATGGACCTCCTGCAACGTTTGCCCCGAGTTTACTAGGGCAACACCATCAGCGAACATGTACATTTTCCCGGAATATTTTTGTGAAGCAAGTTCATTCACATATAGCGAAAGAATGATCGGCCCAATTGAAGTGCCTTGCGAACAGCCGTATTCGCGGATTAAAGCAGTTTCGCTTTTCGCTTTGCCAATGTGGACAGCTAAATTTAGTTCTCTCTGTCACTATTATATGATTTGAAATTTCAATGCTTGTCCTCAAATCTCTGATGCTTACAGTTTTTCAACAAGTTTTGCTTTTGATGTAGTGCCGAAAGCCTTCGCCACGTCAAGGCATGTTAGAGTAACTTCTTTACCTGAGTCCAAGTTTGAGTAAATGTCATCAGTGATCTTGAATAAAGCGTCCTGTGTATTGACACCTTTTTCTAATCCAAATTTCTGTGATCCTATGGTCTTTGACTTTTCCAGAAAACCCACTATTCGAGTTTCGAGCAGTTTCTCAAATATCTTGGCAATGACGTCTATCAGGGAAACGGGTCGATAGTTGGCTGGATCAGTTAGTTACCATACTTTGAAAAATGACCAGTTGTGAAGCGAAGTAAAAATATTCTATTTGAGGGGTTTTTCTGTCTCAGCTCCTCTGTGCGACACACGATCAAACATGCTTTGCCAACCTTGTTTGTCGAACATATTTGACCGTGTGGGGGAGTCATGTTTGAAGGTTTTCTGTCAATGTCAGAAAATGTCTTGGCAAATGTGAAGTTTGACAAACAAGTCTCATCGTGTGGGTGCGCGTCAAACATCCAACCTTCAAACCAGCAAGAAAAACGGTGGAAGTTCCGTGAAACACAGTGCTTCTTTATGTTGCTTCATTAGAATTATTTGAGTCAACAGGTGGCCGTACCTAAGTAAAGCCGGTCTTACAATATGAGGCATGAGTAGGAAGGTAATGTGTAAATATTTAAATTGTAGAGGTGCAATTAACTTTGTCGCCTAACGCTCCGAATTAAGTCACTGGCTATATTTTCTGACGGTATGAGCTTCTTGAACAAAGTGCTACACAAAGTCAAAAGCCTTAGAAATCAAAATCGCAAAGCACAAACAGAACAGGTGGGTGGTTGCGGTTTCAAGCTATTTCGTCCAACCTTCGCAACCCTGCTGAACTTGTTTAGGCCCATTTTCAATGGGTTTGGGTCGATATCATCGGCTAATGGCCAAGTGATACAAAAACCAAAAGGTCAAATAAAATCCCTAAATTCCCTCAGACAAAAAATAACCCTAACAAAAACCTCAAACATTTCTTCCCCCTAAAAAACCCATTCAACAAACGAAAACCCTAATCTAGGGGGGAAATCCCCAACTTGTCAACTGTGTTTGCATCTGTATAAAGTACATTGCAACATTGTAGCAATTTGGATATAAGCTTTTGTTTACAAAGGGGCCAGAAAAGGTTGATCACGGCGATATATTTAAGACGAAGTCCCTTTGGCTTTTGGTCATCTAGAAGTCAACTACAAGATATGGAGACACAGTGATCTGCTGAAGGGCCCTTGTTTCTAATTTCGTTCCTAATCGATCTATCGTGCTGAAACAGAAATAGGCTATCTTCAAGGCATCTTGACTGCAACTACAAGACATGGAGAAGGGAGGAGCCAAGTTTGGATTATGTACCACAGAGTACGTCTAATAAAGGCAGATCGCTTATTTACATAGAACGGTTATTCTAATATAGGAAGAGTAGACATCTTTGTAATGTCAACGTTTCTTTGTATGCCAGCGAAGAAATGAAAAAACCAATCGGTCATTTCAGAAAATGAATCAACGTTTATCTTCGCCTATTGCTCAATTCTGACTCTCCACGTGTATTACCCAACCTTCCGTTAAAATTAGATGACAGAAGGTAATGCAAGGTTGCTCAACGTGCGTCAACACAAAAAGGTGTCACAAAAACAAAATCAACTTCTCGGCTAATCTTATCTCGAGAAAACGCGACCCTGGTATGAAACAAATAATTCCACACAAGTTCACCCAATTACGGAACGTTTATAACACGGTGACCCAATTGCGGATGAAATGTGAAGGCGAGAGTATTGTATGACAGGATGTTATCGAATTTCGGGTGTCGTAACCTTGATGAGCGATTCCAGCTGAGTCCACATGATAGTGGTTTTGAATTGAATCGAGTAAATGAACTTGAAATGTGAATAAACCGAATGAATTGAAACAGTGCAGGTACCTGAACTGGAGATTTGCGATGAATTAATGGTAAAAGAGAAAGCGCTGTGAATAATTACTCTCTCGGATTGAGGCTCATTTTTTGCGCATAGAAACTGCGTCTCCACCTTTGAAGCTTATGAGAGGGCCATTAAATATTGGGCTGACATATCTGGGATGGAGGAGAGTAGATTGCCGAAGATTTGTTTCAGGGTACTAGAAAGTATGCATAGAGCCACTGGCGGATCCAATCACTATAATTGGTTCACTGAGCTTTTTAATTTACTTGCAACTTTGGGTGCTGAAGAGCTTTTTACTCTGGATGGCCCTCAAGAGGTTAAACTTGTTCTTCCAGCGATCCTTGATAAATTACACGACTATTATTGGTGCCAGGACATAGATCTTGTGTGCAATGCTAGATATAATTCATTTTTCAGGAGAATTGTGGTAGGGATGCCAACAAAAAATATCGATACTTTTAGATTCTTTTTTTTTCCTCAAGTATCGAAGAATCGATTAAAAATTTTGAGAATCGGCCCGATTCTTTTCATTTTGAAGGACATTTTTGACAATTCCAACAACAACAATGGAAAAAGAGCAAGAAGTGAAAATACCTCGAGAATTAAGAACACTCATCACTGCTTATTACAATCTAATGACCAACACTACTATTATTACCGTTATCTCTATTATCCCTACCTACACTTTACTTATGTCAAGCATGATTGCCAGTCATAACCTTGTCCATCATCCATGGTGGGTCAAAAAAATGTGAAAGATGTTGTTTCCAAGTTGTGCCCATAAGGAATGAACAAGTTTACTATGTGCACCTTCAGTGAGTACCATCTCATCTGGGGGTACCAGGTAATGAACAAGCTGACAGATATGCGTATATAGGTATTGGATTGAGATGAACCCATTTCTATAGTTCAAATCGTCCTCAATTATCCCTATTTTTACACAACTGATGGGTTGATAGACAGTTAATCAAGAAAAATTTATAGGTAAATGGTAATTTATGTTGGAGGTGGGTGACACCATTAATTTATGCCACGAATTAAACTCAATACAAAAGATGTAGTTAGTGGGGTATTGAAAGAAACTATTACAGTTGAAATAGGTACATTTTTGAGAAGCCATTAGAAGTTTCTACTAAAATTTACAGTGCATTTAAAGCACTCCGACTCGTTTCAAAATTCGAATACGCATCCATTCTTGAAAAAAATCGATACTTTGATAATTTATCAATCATAAATTGTAATCATTTAAAAAGTTACAAAAAAGTATCGATTGTAAATGAATTTTCTACATAAATCGATTCTAAATAAATTGTCTCATTCTTATAAGAGTCATTTAAAAATTTCAAAAAGTGTCGATCTTTAAAATATTGATACTTTTCAAAAAAATCGATACGATATTTTTCGATTCTTGCCAAAAAGATCGATACCATTTAAATCGATTCCTTTTTAAGAATCTTGCATGCCTAAATTGTGGACTATACAGGTAGGCAATTCTGTTTGGGTCTCCTACGGAATGTACAAGTGGAAAGGATTGAGGCTCTCCTCTGAGCGATTTGTGACACTTTATTATAACGGCAACTCGTATAATCTGAATAGTGAAAACCGGTGCAATATCGGTAACTTAAATGAGCTTGAAACCTTGTACCATTTTCGCTTATGATGCCCAATTTTGGAGCCCTATCGGCAACATTTTCTCGCTCGTTACATTCAGAGGCAAAATTCGATATCAGAGGAGGATCTGTTGTCGAGCCTACTTGATTTTCAAGAAGATAGACAAAAGATCATGGATGTTTATACTTTTGTAACCAGGTCTCTAATACTCCGGGCATTTTCTCTTAATGAATAACGATATAACTACTTAATAACTAGTACTGAATAATTAAAAACTACTTGAATTTGAATTTTTGGCATATTATCAAATTGAAAATTTTGGCAAATTAATTTGAACCTTTGGCACAAATCAATTTTAATATTTTTGGCATCTCAATTTAAACTTTTGGCATATCAATTCATACTCTTCACAAACCCAACTAATCCAACATTCCACCCCGGAGTGTTCAATAAATGTTTTTTCTCACATTAATAACTACTTAATAAGTACATGGATGAAATTTTAAAGAGTAGGGTGATTCGACAATACGTATTTTATATAAATATGGATAATGGGTGTGTGCTGAGAAACGTATGTCTTTGTATAGCATTTATATACTATAGTGACGAAGTATATATTATTTATTTTATTATTATTCTATTATTTCTTGTATCATTGTTCATTTTCATTAAGATTTATATTTTGTTTGTACTGGAATCTGAATTCCTTGTAATCACTTTGTGATTCTAAACAATAAACTTTTTACTACTACTCTCGGAATCAGGCAGAAAAGATGAATTTGATTTTTTTCCTCGTCCTGTCACAAGTAGCACTTATCTAGAGCGATTGGCAACATCTATCGGACCTTCACCTGATCAGAACTAAATCTGAAATATATGTTTGGGTTTGCTAGGACAGAGTTGAACTGAGGAGAAAATAACAGCGAAGAAATGTGGGATCCCTCAAGTCAAGGTTCCGAATTAGAACGAGGTAATTGTTAGAGTTAGAATCACAAATTCATCAAGAATCGAAACATTAAGACCTGACACATAATATGATGAAATGATTCAAAACTACTAAGTGATTATCTAAGACCGGTTTTTAAGACAACTTTGAAATGCTCTTTTAGTTAGTTTGTAATAGCATATTATGTCATTGTTTAATTGGTATTACTTGTCGATATATATAATTGAGGTATACAAGTAATGGTAGTGAAGTAATCACTCCCGATGAGTGTAGTTGCTCTGAAGTACCTATTAAGGAACTTCCCATAAAGGCGTCCAATTATCGGGAATTTCTTTTTAAAAAGAAGTATTTTACTGAAAATTGTTCAGCTTTACCTAGTAGCCCCGCACTAATTTGAAAAAAGGGAAGGATTTGCCAGGATTCCTGGGCTTTTTTTTAGTGCTACGAAATTGACTTAGCACAATGACAGTTTGTAGTTTCTAGTGAACTTTTCACTGTTGACAGACAGATATACGCTTCTCACTAATTCACTTACTTACCAACGGAATCACTGCATAACTAGTTCCGTGAGGCACTCCTAAATGGAGAGGTTGGTAGAGTAAGAAGGGAGGGAGGGGCAAGCACAAATGTCCACACCACACCTATAGCTAGCGCAGTTAAACACAGTGGATACTTGAGGACTGTACTATCCGTAGGGCTGTCTCCCAAGCTTCAATTTGGATCTCGAGAAAATGTCTGCTTTGTTCACTAAGACTCCAAAAATTAACTGTCGCTAAACTTGTTCGGTGAAATGTATTCAGAAGCCAATTGTACTATTTTTCCTCCATATCTTGGAAAAACCATTGAAATTACAAAACGGAAATGTAATTCTCGACGGTATTCATCCGTCCATGATTCAATATTTGTTCATAAAGCGTAAAAACTTGATAAAATTGTTTTTTGTCTTTTTACGTTCAGCTGGACAACGATATAGAAAAGCGCTCTAAATTTCGAATAGAAAGAGGAGAAACGCTTTTTCCACATCTTGCAATAAGCCGAGAGTTTCATTCAAGGAGTCTAGACGGCTCGTGACGTCATCGCTGACACCTGTTGTGGGACGAGCCGTCGCAAATCGCAACAAGACCGCAGACGAAAGGACAACCCTGAAGTTAGTGAACAATGGGAACGAAAGAACTTGAACGACTGAATTTTCAAGTTAGAATTTCCAGTAATAAACCTTGGTTATCTACTAACGAAGGAAACAAATGTTTAGCCTGATGTTTGTCTTTTTCGAGCAGCCTGAGAGTTAAATGGAATTTAAAAACGTCTGCCAAGTCGTATGTAGCTTATAACTTCTCAGAATAGGTAACATGAAGGATGGATTTCATAGGGACTAATCCACTTGGTAAGCGGTCGAAAAGCGCAAATTTCTTTCATGTCTAAAAGTACCAGAATTTTGGTTTAAAAAGCACGAGCCTGTCACAACATCTATCTTCATATTTTAATAATTCTTCGTTCATCCCCCCTCCCATAACTTTTTGTGTTTTGTACAATTTGGAGGTCGTTATGTCTACAGTCGAAGCTAACAAATAAAACAACGTCCTAAATCAATCCTTTTAGTATCGTATGGGTTGGATAGGATAGTTGTTTAGTGCAGGGGTTTCCAAACTACGAACCGCCTGCGAACGCCAATGGAAAAAATTAGGCTACCGCCAAAACAGAAAGAAAAGTCAACCATGTGACACATTGTGAGTTTTGCCAGACGAATGATAACAATTTTTGTTCAACTATGTGTGCGAACAAACCTTTTCAAAAACAGAAGAACACTTAAAAAAGTTACTTATGATTATAACAACGAACTTTGACCCTAAGTGGAAAGACATTGTAAGCAAAAAAACAATTGCACATCATCACATTAGATTGGTTTTCCAAAAATAATTTTTTTAAATGTAATAATTTTAAATAAATAAAAAATCCAAGATATATTTCTCTTAAATTCTTTGTTTTTGTATGACTGAAAATGAGATTGAGATTATTTCTTATTGAACACTGAAAAACTAATAATCATGGAACTAAAAAAATAAATTTAATCACTCAAAACCAAGTTTTGGTTCCTGTATTAGGCCTGATTTTGAATATGTCAAATTCGTCTAGGAGTGCTTAAAAACACTGTTTTCAAGTGTCTAATTTTCAAAATCTTAGTATATTCTAAGAAGTCAGTGGTGCATTATCTAAAGTCGGCTCCTTGTCTCGCCAACTGCGGATGCCATAAAAAGAGACCCTTTCATACTTCCAATATGTCAGACCGATTAGGAATGAAATAAGCCACAAGGACCTTCAGCTGAATCATGAGCGTTCTGTCCAATTTCGGATGTACCGCAGAAGTTAACATTCAAATTTTAGTTTTCTAGGCAGATTAGAGCAGAAAATATGCGGTACAGTTTCATTACCTATATGATAGAACACACTGTATATGGGCTCGGCGTGGAAATCAATTTCTTTCTATTTTTTTCTCGATCGATAACAAAGGTTCATTATTGAAAATATTACACTAGAACTAGAAAAAAATGTTTGAGTATTTTAAAACTAGTAAGTAGTAAAACGCATTTTCTCTTACTATTGATAATTTCTGTGACCACATTTCCTAACAATTTGGCCTGGTTATGACTTAAGAAGAAATTCGCTTCATTTGTTCATGTTGCGTGATTGTAATATTTCTGTTTTTACGAGTATTTAGTTTCACTATTTTATGTATGTGTTATCTTGATGTTTGGTATAATCAATATGGAGTGTCAAACAAGATATTCGAAGAAAGATCCCCGTTCCCGCTAAAAATTCAGAAATTTGTCTTCCAGACAATCGCAAAACTTTCGTTTGACGTTAACATGAGAATAAAGATAGTAAAATAACGACATAGTCGCTCATTTAAACTGTGTTTTTTAATGTTCGACGTTTAAAATCTTATCCTGCATTAAAATTTATTTTGTTTTACGTTTAAAAAACGATTTTATACAAGTTGGACGACAGTTACCGCTGTTTGACGTCTGAAGAAACCCCCACCCGCCTTTCAACTCTCCCGGGATCGCGTGTCGAAGCCCTCAGATAAGATTATTTTAGAAAGTTCCCCCAGATAACGACGGGTCTGTCGGACAGTTCCACCACTTATCACAAAACCTAATGACGTACCGCCGGTACCGAATCATGCCCTGACCAATTTCGGTGGTTTTTCGCTTGGAGTAGGTTGGTAGGTGAATGAACCAGGTGACTTACCTACTTTGCCAAGATCAACTTTTCGTAAAGGTGTTCTATTAGTTCTAAAATTCCTGAACAGAGATTCGGTTAGTTTCAGTTTTAATTTTTCGAGACTGTCGAACTTCTGCTTTCTTTCAGTCTTCTACTTTAATTAAGGTGGTGTTACATTTAATGATTCCTTTTAGTTCAGTTTTATATCATTTTGATTGCAATTTATTCATTATTTTATCTTTTATGGTTGTACTTGTATCAAAATCAGGTACTAATTTTGAATATGATTCTAAGAATTATTGCACTGTTGACTTTAAGCCAATTAGGGTTAATAATGTATATTTTATTTATAGCATTTTTTCAATGTGCTGGTTTAATTATAATTAAACCATCACATGAAAAAATCCTATGAATAATTATTCATGATATTTTTGGCATACTATCAAATTGAAGATTTTGGCAAATTAATGTGAACTTTTGGCACGAATCAATTCTAATATTTTTGGCATCTCAATTTAAACTTTCGGCGACTCAATTTCTACTTCTGGCTTCCATACCACTTCGAGCTTTTGGCATATCAATTATACTTTTCACAAATCCCAACTAACCCAACATTCCACCCCATTTAATGATCAATAAATGTTTTTTCTCCTTAAAAAAAAAAAAAAAAAAAAAAATTATTCATGATATAAATAATTCATGATAAAGGATACGCAATTAATATATCTATCCTTATACTCCTTCATGTTTCATGAAATTTCAAGCTTCTCTTTAAGTGGATCATCTTTTTTATCTGGATTTTATTCTAAATCAATAAACAATATTAATTTTACATAGTTCCAGTTACGTTCACCGTAAGTTATAGTATTCGGTTAATAAATTGTTCAATGTTTACACATTAAGTTAATTTTGTCTTTCAAACATATTACGAAGATACAAAAATAATGTTTTTTGAGTGTGTTAAAGGGATTAATATTTAAAACTCCTTATCTAATTTAACAAAAATAATACATTTAGTTAAATTTTATTGGGTATTGTTTTTGGTTAATAACCAATGGAGTTGGGAAATGAAAATAATAATTATATAAATAAAGAACAGTAATATTCGTATTTATAACAATGGCCAACGAAAAAAGGTTAGCGGTGCCGGAAAGATAGATATAGATTAGCGACAGGGGTTTTCAGTGTGCTGAATTCCAAATGTGGAACCAGTTTTTCGCTATCAAGTCTAGTTTTTGAGATACCTATGGCCCATACACCTATTTTCTAGCTATGTTTCAGTGCTAGAAAATTAAAACTTACAGCACTTCAAAAATCTTGAATTTGGACCCTGATTCTATCTTCTACTCCACGGGAAACAGCGGTATACTTAAGCCTATTTGTGGATTACAGTGCATTACAGAGTGCATTCCAATTTTCGCTTTTATAGGTGTGTGCGAGTTGGTGTCTAAATGATGTCCAGAGATATGGTCATGTTAGAAAAGCGGAGACGGTGCTGATTCCAAAGGTAAATAACCATAGATCCTCAGTAGTCAGAAAAAGGGAAGATCTGCCCGTAAGCCTCCATGCCTCGTCGCATGATGCTTCATTCGATGACTGTTTCGGCTTGAAAATCTTGGAAAAATGAGACCCGAAGAGAACAAATTAACGCTGCTGCAATCAGAGAAGGCTCAATCCTAATGCTTGGAGAGCGTCCTCCAGGTTCGAACATCAGGCGTTAGCTAGGCAACAACACTTCTCCATGGCAAGATTGATGGCACATCATTGTCAAAATTTACTGTCGATAATTCTCGCTTGAGCAGCAATTCCCCCTCCTGACATCAAAAGCGAAATAACCGAGATTAGTTGGAAAACGAGATTAAAATTGGGATGTAACGAAAGAAATATAAAACTGTAAAACCTTGAAAAAATAAAAGTGGCGAGGAAGCCCACGTTCACACGACGCCGGCCCTTGGGATTTGGAATATAGAGGACGATGGAAGAGGGAGAGAGCGGTGGAAGGAAGTGCCCTAAGAGCCCTGGATGACGGGGGTGGAGATACCACGAAGGATTCCCGACAAGATGCCCAGCTCGAGTAACTCCATGGCACTTTTCCCGCACCAGACTCTGCGGCATGACACGGTCGCCGCCATAATCTTGATGTTATTAGGCGCCACTCCTCTTAGCTCTGATACAGCTTGAAGCTGGTCGTTCCTACCATATTAACTTAGACATCCAGGTCTGCTCCATGGCTACCTTGCTAGTGACAATATGTGCATACACGATTATGGCTTCTTGGATTAAAGACAAATAAGCATGAAGAAAACGTTTTACTGAAGAGAGAACACGAGAGAGAGAAAGGCAAGGTAACAAGTATGTTGTAAGGGTGGTGCCCAATCCCTACTTCAAGACATCATCAAACATGCTAATTAGGATTATTCCCTCCAAAATACAATACGGCTCAATAGCAACGATACCTATCTTCTTGCCCCGATCACTAAGCTGTGATTCAGTCTCTACCTTTCCACATCCCGGCCACTGGATGACAATGCACACGCTACCTTTTCGTTAACCGCATCAAAAATGACTCTCTCACACACTCCCAGGATCAATTCTAATAGGCGTCCCTCGACTGAAGAAACCTTGCACCAGAAGGACGTCCTAAAAAACAGGGAGAGGTGTCTTGGTTAACTCTGTACTTGCCGGTTTGAAGGAAGAGATGGGCAGAGAGGGGGGGAGCTCGACAACTCGAACCTGTTCCACCTCATCAAAAGAGCTCCCGTGACGGATGGCCGGGCGCACCCGACCGCCTTTCACACCCACTCGAAGTCATAACGCTCTACTCCTAGGAAACTTCCCGGAGTTTGTCAACACCGGAGCGAAATAAGCTCATTACTTTCCCGGCAACTCGAAGGGGAAATGAAAAGTTACAAGATAAGCCACCCAAAAACAAACCCGTTCTTCAACCCTTTAATCGCTGAAAATGTAATGAGAAAGTCATGATCTAAAGAAAGTAATTAATACACATTAAGTAAGTAATCAAAACGAAGTAATGGATTAAAATTTAATTAAATGCAGTGAAACCCGTTGAGGGCTTCTAGAAAACGCTTTCATTAGTGACAGGGACAGTGTCTTGAAGTTGTGTTTTGAACCATGTGAAGTGAACATCTTAAGACTAAGATCTATCCAAAAAGAACGACCGTTCAGTTGCTGTGTAGGTCAAAACTAACCAGAATTGAGCATGTAGGTAGTTGGCCAAATATTTAGGAACTGTGAAAAATAAATCTTGTCTTGAAATAAGACTTGCAGTTATCAACGGCAGGTAATGACTGCAAGGAAAAGAACTGCAGGTAACGATTCAGCAATTCAAGGAATACGGAGGATTCACAATGAATGTATAGCGGAGAGAGGAATATTCAGTAAGCAATTTGAACATGTTCGAAGTCATCGCTTTTAAGTATTTTTAAGTTCTGCTACCCACAGTAAATCCAGTCATTTCATCGGTCCGATATAAATGCAATTTGCAGGTAATGCCGGTTGGACCCTAGAGGGTCAACAAATTTTGAGGCAACTGTGTTTTGTCTTAACGAAATAACCAAGCGTCCATCGCTCGTTCAAATTCATTCTGGGCATTTTTAACAAATCACTCGTCAGTAGGTATGGTTCTAGGTTGTGTAACCCACCGTCATCCTAGTCACACCTCCATTCCTATAACGTTGGCAGATTATGTTGTTTGGATCCAAGAAGGTCAATAAATTTTGAGGCAGATGTATTAGTAGACACCCTCGTGATCATCGAGGGACTAGATTACTAGATTCTGCTACCCATATTCAACTTGGTCATATCCCAGTTCGAAACCGATGAAGTGTGGAGATTATGCTGCTTGGCCGCTAGAAGGTCCAAACATTTCAAGACAAAATTGATAGAGGACAATCTCGTGTTCATCGGTTATTTCACAGGATCGCTCGTTAGCATGATTCTAGGTTCTGCAATACCACTCCAATAACGATCAAATTTATAGGCTATACTGATCGAGCCTGAGAGTGTCCATAGAGTTTGAGTCAAGTGTGTTGGTAGACCTTTCACAGGATTGATTGAGCGCTTATCGCTCGTGTGAACACACCACCCGTTAGTATGGTGCTAGGTTCAGCTACCCACAGCCAACTTAGTCATACATAGTCCGATATCGATAAAGTGCGGAGATTATGCTGGTTGGATCCTAGAGGGTCAATAAATTTCGAGACAAAAGTGATAGTCCCCTCCCTCGTGTTCGTCGGTTATTTCACTGGATTGATGGAGTGAACTCATCGCTCGTCGGTATGGTTCGAATTTCAGCAACCCATAGCGTACCGAGTCATACCCCCAGTCCAATAACGATCAAATTCGTAGGTCATACTGATCGGGTCTGAGAGTGTCGATAAATTCTGACTCTAGTGCGTTGGTGGACCTTTCACAGGATTGATTGAGCGCTTATCGCTCGTTGAACACACCACCCGTTAGTATGGTGCTAGGTTCAGCTACCCACAGCCAACTTAGTCATACATAGTCCGATATCGATAAAGTGTGGAGATTATGCTGGTTGGATCCTTGAGGGTGAATACATTTCGAGACAAAAGTGATAGTGGACTCCCTCGTGTTCGCCGGTTATTTCACTGGATTGATGGAGTGAACTCATCGCTCGTCGGTATGGATCGAGTTTCAGCAACCCATAGCCTACCCAGTCATACCACCAGTCCAATAACGATCAAATTCGTAGGTTATACTGATCGAGCCGGAGAGTGTCGATAAATTCTGACTCTAGTGCGTTGGTGGACCTTTCACAGGATTGATTGAGCGTTCATCGCTCGTTTGAACTCATTTTTCCGTCTTGTGAAGGGCAAAGCGGCTCCCAAGACGTCCCATTTGTTCGACGTGACTAAACCCCCTCGACGATCGAGGGAGAGGGATTCCCTGGAAACGCCATGACGTCACGAGCGCCCCTGGAGGACGACGTTCTTACTACACATTACGACACCACATAACCCCGAGTCCCGAGGCGGGACCCGCCTCTACGCAGGGCCTCATATTTATTCAACGACATTTCACGCTCGTTTTGAGAGTTCTCTCGAGAAGTTCGAACGAATCGTGGAATCGGTTTTTACCCGAAAACGCCGACAAATCGTTCGTTGTAGCGGTACAAAAGCCTCGCCCGTTCTTGGTATGTACAGTAACGTGACCTGTTGACCACCCTCTGTGAGAGACAAAGGAGGAGATGGATTTTGTTTTCTTGACGGGTAACAATCAGAACAATCTTTTTGACATTTTATATCTTTACTTTGCTACATAAACTCAAAAATGTAACGCGGACAAGCTTTCAAATGAGTGATGAACGAGTTTTGTACGATCACAAATTTCTGATGGTTTGTGATCGTACAAAACTCGTTCACCACTCATTTGAAAGCTGTTGGTTTGCTCAATCTTGTTACGTTAACCCCTGGACATTCGGAACCCCAGTGACCAAAGTACCCACGGATGTCGGAACAATGAGTCAACACGATCGCGAATTCAATTAAGTACCCACGGGTGGTACGAAGTACGTGGTGTGTGTGCGGGAGGGGGCGCAAAGACATGAAATGTCCCTCGTGGTTGCGTACTTGTACGAAAGCTGTTTCACCTAATTGAGAACTTAGCTAACCGATTGAGAACATCCCAAACCATTTCATCAAAATTGCTCAAAAATAAATCAACAGCTTTCAAATGCGGTGAACGAATTTTGTACGATCACAAATTTCTGATGGTTCGTGATCGTTTAAACTCGTTCACCACTAATTTGATAGCTGTTGATTTACTTAATCTTGTTACCCGCGGGTGTCAACACGATCACGCATTCAATTAAGTACCCAACGAAGTTTTGGAGTGGTACGAAGTTTTCCAATGGAATTCACACGTTCTTCCAACGGAATCTCTTTCAGAAGCAAGCACTTCTAGTTTTCAGGAAGCCATCTGAAGTAAGGCTTCGTCAATACAGGGAATTGATTGTACAAGGTCATCTTTGGGTATTGATTCTGGACAAACGCCTAACGCGGAAAGGCCATATCACGTCGTTAACTATATAAATGCTCCTGTACAAAGTTTTAATTCGTCCCGTATGGTAATGGCCTGTGGTGCTGGGCATTCATAACACAAATACAGCGTATGCAAGTTTTTCAGAACAGAGTACTAAGACTGATCACAGATGCCCCTTGGTTGTGGTGGTGGGAGAAACGAGGAGCTCCATACAAATTTAGAAATTCTACAGTTCACGATTCACTAATTGCATCATACCATGGAATGTACATCCAAAGAACCAAGCAAACCCTCTCAACAATGCAAAACAAGAAAAAAAACCCAAGAGGCGCCTGAAAAGGAGACAACACCACACGGATAGCGCTGACGGATTCAACTGAATGATTCCTAATATTCTGCACTTCTCTATTCGCGATATGGATGAGTTACCTTCCACTGTCACTAGTTTAGCTATTATTAATGGTTCTCTATTTCAGTACCAAGGAAAATTCACGCAAATCATGCCTCTAAGTGTGCTAATATCACGTTTGAATACATTACAGTAAAGTAAAGTAAACAAGGAATTTCACCTTGGATTTTCGTCCGACTACCCGGAGGTGTCGCGGACGTCGCCAGCCGTCCTCTAGAGAGGATCGTCAGTAATGACATGAGACAAAATGAATTCAGTTAATGATACAAGTAACCCAGCTATGAATATAGTGAATACATTACAGTGTCAACATAAAGACTGGGCTTTAGAACAAACCAATATGCTTATCGAATGTAAACAAGTTTGAATCCTCTACAGAAAACAGTTTTCTGTTTGAATTTTGGCCAATCGAACATGAACTTCAAACAGTAGCGACAGGGATCACCACCATGTACGCTAGTGTCGAACCTACGGATTTTTGGTGCCCAAGGTTGGCTAAGCTGAATTGGATTCAATTACAGAAAGCCGATTTGCTCAATTTTCCCCATCATTATCTTCTGATAACTAATACTCTAAACAAGATTTTACTTCCGAATCTACCTAAATTTAGTGAAAGCATTTTTGTTTTCTGTTTCACTATGAAATATATATATCTCGGTGCATCCCCTAGTGGTTCTTTTATAGACGTTCCATAGCGGGAGTTCCGAATATTGTTCTTTATCCGTTTAAATGATTAATAATTGCTTTCCATTATATTTTAATTAATGTCAATCAAACTTAACATTCATATCACACATATTAGTGTATAAAGTTCTCTGTTCGTATTATTTTCATTTAGTATACCTTTTCGTTCATTCTAATTCAGTTTTGACTTTTATTAATACCATGGAATATGATTTTGATGACGGGGGAATTCCTAAAATCCCCGATATTTCATCATATCGGCCTTCTGACAACCAAAATACGCAGGAATTGATCCAAGTGGGAGTACCTATATGATAAGGAGTAGGGATGGGACATCGACATCGATATTATCGAAATACCGATGTTTGGCTTCAATATTACGATGTTTCGCCTATAAAAACCTATTGTTCTCGGTCGAAAAATTTTCAAAAAATGTTTTCACCAAAATCCGTCTCAAACCATCCTAAATCCACTGTCAAAAGGCACCAAAACTCATTCCAAACAATAACTCTCGATAGAATTGAGAGAGAAAGCTCAAATTTGCACAAAAAATCTATCTAAGCTTTCAAAAGGCTAAGTTTGAAGATGGGCACAATCGCCTCACTCGAAGGGGAGATTTGGGGCATTTCAAATGGGGAAAATTAGCCGAAAACCCCCAAGTAGGTGACTCTCTTTTATATACGTTTTGTCACGCTAAACACGAAGGTGAAATCGGATTGGAGATATTTCAATCCGTTCTAACTAGCCCCTGAGTTTCGAAGATACAATATCGTAATAAAACAAGGTAGAGGTAAAATTGAATAATAAGTGGCAAATGCTATGAGGATTTTAAAGTTTATATCAAAATGGATTCGGTTTCTAGTAGACATTAAATTTGAGGGGGGAAGAATATGTCATCTTGTAGTCAGAGGTTGAATTTGGCATTATATTCGGAAATTCAAACAAACTTCTCTGAATGCAAATACCGTGAATAAAGTTTCCTCGTTTGTTTTCAAGCTTCTACTGGATAGAATTTTTGTTCATCTGGTATTGAATTTAATGATATTAAACCTGGATTATGAGTTTTGAGACATGGATTGGCCAGATATCTGGAAATTTCTAATTTGATGTTGGCCATACTAGATCAAAATAAAGATATCGAAAAAATTAAAAAAAATAGAATAAATTGTTCAATGATAGTTTCAGGCAATGGATATGTTAGGGAAGGATTATATTCTGAATGATATTATCGAAAGTCAGTACTGTTTGTTTCAATTGTCAAAACTAAATAAAAAAATTTTAACTTTTCACTACCGAGAATCGTTCCATCTAGTGTGTTGCTTGCTACCTAACGTGAAAAAAAAAGAAATATTAAAAATTCTTTCAACTGCTGTAGTATTAGCGAATTTTCGAAGAAAAAAAACCTATTGTTCTCGGTCGAAAAATTTACAAAAAATTTTTGCACCAACATTCATCTCAAAGCATCCTAAATCCACTGTCAAAAGGCACCAAAACTCATTCCAGACGATAACTCTCGATAGAATTGAGAGAGAAAGCTCAAATTTGTACAAAAAATCTATCTAAACTTTCAAAAGGCTAAGTTTGAAGATGGGCACGAAATAAATCGCCAGTTAAGAATTTTTTTTTTTCTAGTAGGGGGAGATTTGGGGCAATTTATTCTATTTTTTATTAATTTTTCAAATGGGGGAAAATTACCCGAAAACCCCCAAGTAGGTGACTCTCTTTTATATAGGTTTTGTCACGCTAAACACGACGGTGAAATCGGATTGGAGATATCTCAATCCGTTCTAACTAGAGCAGTTCGAAGATACAATATCGTAATAAAACAAGGTAAATGGGCAAAATTGGGAAACAAATTATGAGATTCTTCAGCTTTCAAAAATTTCCCAGTTAAAATGAGGTACTTATCACAAGTCAGAAAATAAAAAGGTTTTCTGCTTAATTTTTCCTCATGCAAAACTAGTTTGAAAATTTGCTCATTTCGTCATGCTACATGCCTGGAACTTTTTCGCCATCTTCTTCAGCGTTGAAATACCTTTAAAATGAGATATCATTTGTCACGAAATAAAACTGTTGATTTTGCATCAATTCCTCATAAAAACCGTGTGATGAGGATGCTGTTAACTGATAAGGACACCGATATCGAAAATATCGATAATATCTATGTTTTCACCCGATATTGGACGACATATCGATGCCAACACTCAAACATCGATATCAATATCGATGTTTTGTCTCGATGTCCCATCCCTAATAAGGAGTATAACATATCTCACGCTACTTAGGATTGGAAACCTAACAATGAGCGAAAAATAAGGAGTTTCAACTAGGTACAAGGCCCTGGTTTGAACACAATCCGTTCAGACACTGATCATAAAGCTTATACTGTACATTTTATTGCATTTTAAACTTTCTTCTAGTTTTGAAACGTATTTCAGACCATTCATATTTAATTATGGAAGGGAATGAATGGATTGGGTAATTGTGCGGCAGGTTCGAAAAGAAATCATCGATTAACACCTCTTATCACGATCTTATCAGATAAGATCGATGTGTCCTTACATCGATCTAATTATCGATTATTACATCGATATAATGCCATCTTGAAACTATTATCACGACCATTCAAACCCGAAATTGTTGCTTTCATTCCTATTTCTGTTTCTTCTGATCTATACTTCACTAGAAGGATTGATGTAGGATATTTTTTTGTTTTTGAGATGCGAGCGTAGCGAGCATCCAGACCACCAAACTAGACGGTAGGAGATTTTTGCTTTCACACCAGAAATTGTTGCTTTCACTCGTATTTAGATCGATAATTATCTGATCGATAAGGACACATCGATCTTATCTGATAAGATCGTGATAAGAGGTGTGCCGAATCGATGACTGTGCCGAAACGAAGTACGCCCGTAATTGTGACAAGTCGCTTCATCTTCACTTTTTTTGTGAAAAACGTGAAACAATTTACAGCGTATTTTAAATGTTGGGGACGTTGGCAGCCTTCACGGTATGAATACGGAAATTAATGTACTGTGGTAGGACCTCCGAAAAAGATTCCGTTCCAACGACCCAGTTTTGTCATTAATCGTAAACATCCGATTGCCTCTAAACAACAGTCGATTGAGCCCACGAAGTCGTCGATTGTTTTTTTTTTTCTCTCTCTCGAAGGAACGATAGAATGATAAAGCAAACAATCTATTGCCGAGCCACTTGGGGCCAAGCGATGAGAAAACCCACTCGCGCGAGTTCTGAAAAGAACAAACACCGTTCACGGCCGACGGTATAATCTTGGGGGTATAATCTCGTTATTTGGTTTGAGATTGGTGAGGTGAGTGAGGCTGTGACGTCAAATCAATCAAACGGTTGCGTAGATACGCTCAGCGGTGTTGACATTGGTACATGTGCGGCCCTGACTCGCATCGGATACGGATGGGAGTTGGGCTGTCGATGAATGAACGAGTAGAACAGGCTAATGGTGCAACCTGGAATCCTCTTCAGAAGGATGCCTAATCAGTTTATTGGAAATTCGGCTTTTAGCGCCACACCTAAATCAGCAAACAAATTACCTTGAATTTGAGTAGCTCTCTTCTGTCAATGCAGGCTGCAGAGGAATGACACATTAATGGTGATACCTAAAATCCCATCGAGATCCAGTTTAAAAGGACAGGTTGTCCGAGCGAGCTCAGTCATCAGTCCTTTGGCTGTTTATTTTCAGTGGGAGTACTGATTTGCCCCGTTCGAATCCGGCAGGTACCAATGATTATGGGCCAAAATCCTATCAAGTGTTGTATACCTGTCCTGTTAGACAGTTCACCTCTGATCTCGATATCACGTGAATCCAAATCGCTCCCTACCCGGGGGCGAGAGGCAATGGGAAGCCACGAACGAAATCGTCAGATCTTGCTCCGATCCTCTCTAGAGGACGGCTGGCGACAATCCAAGGTGAAATTCCTGGTTTACTTTGCTTTTACTTATCCAGTTTAAAAGGAATTTCGTTGCTCAATCTGATTCGTGGAATTTCTAATCAAAGTTTGCATTTGCGCGTCACACCTAAACTATCAACCCAATTACATTGAATTGGGGTTGCTCTTTCACTCTGGCAACGAATGGTTCAGATGAATGGAACATCAAAGGTGCCACCTAAAATCTTATCAAGATCCAGTTTGAAAAAATTTCGTTGCGAAATCAGTTTCGTGGAAAGTTCTACCAATATTTAGCAATATTCTTCTAGTCAAACCAAACTACCTCACATGCCCTTCACATTGGTAGGTGTGCGGCTCAACCTGGCATCACATGCAGACGGGAGTTGGGCTGTTTTAGAATGAGTAGAAACGAGAGATCGGTGCAACCTGGAATCCTCTTCGGCAGGAATTTCCTTGCCCAATCAGTTTACTGGAAATTTGGATCAAAGTTTGGCTTTGAGCACCACACCAAAACTAGCAAACCTACTTTGAATTTGAGTAGCTCTTTTCTGTCAATGAAGACCGACGATGAATGACACGCTAATGGTGCTCTCTAAAATCCCATCAAGATCCATTTTCCAAGGAATTTCGTTGTTTATATCAGTCTCATTGAAATTTGGGGACCTCAAATCCGCTCCAAAAGGAATTACCTAATCAGTTCCACGGAAATTTCGCTCAACGCTTAGAAATTGCCATCTAGTCAAACCAAACTACCTAACATGTCCTTCACATTGGTAGACGTGGCCATCCTGGCATCAGACACAAAATCCTTGAATATGAGTAGCTCTTTTACTCTGCCAATGATGGCTGTGGATGAATGACTCATTAATGGCGTGGCCTAAAACCCCATCAAGTCCAGTTTAAAAGAAATTTCGTTGCCCAATCAGTTAGTTTTGTGGAAATTTTGCAATTTTGCTAATTTTGCTTAGTACATCACACCAAAACTAGCAACCCAATTACCTTGAATTTGAGTAGCTCTTTTCTGCCAATGAAGCTGCCGATCCATGAACCGCACTTTCAACTGCCTGAGGTAATTGCGTTCGTCAACTTGGGGAAAATGCGTTAGGGACATTTTGACTGACCAGCCCAAGCCTAACATTTCAACGGTGCGAAAATATTTTTTTGCATTTTACGACAGTATCTTTTGTAAATGATGCAGGCACACTCACCTTCAACCATCTCAGTCCCTACCTACATTTGAAACATTTTGCTCAGAAATCCTCTCTTGAACGGTACTCTCACCATTTCTTTGCGAAATGTTTCAAATGAATGGTTTTAACGTTTTAAAGATTTTAATTAGCTGGTTATATTATTCAAAATATTTAATTACTTACTTGCTATTATCTCATTTTAATTCCTGCAATACTTGCAATGTCATTTTAAATTACCTTTCTTCTTTGAATGCAGCAAGGAACATGCAATTCTGAGGGTGGTCAGTTTTCTTATAAGGGAAAACGAATACACACCTTTGCCCGACTGCACACTTTGTGACTGGTCACGCACTTTCACCATAGTCTAAGATAAGTGCGGCTTCTTTGAGGTTTTTAGACAATAAGCTTTCTTTTTGTTTGCGCCGGCAGGTAAGTGTAAGTCAAATTAATTTATTGATCAGGAATTAGTTGCTGATCATCTTGAAAGAAACGTTTTGGTGATAGGGGGTCAGGTTTTATGGTCAATCAAAGTGGCACCGTGGTTTTTGAACATGCCATGATTTCAGGCTAATGAAAATTGAAAGGTTCTTGGCAAAAATATAGAAGAGTGGTGGCAATAACACCTTTTGATTGTGTTGAAGAATCCGACGGAGAAGAAATTTGATCCTGTAGGAAGGTTATTCAAGAAAACCACAATTTCCACTTGATGCCCTCCAAAGTGAGAAACTTGTGATGTGATAGAAACGTAATCTGATCTGGCGGCGGAGGAATGCATGACGAGAGCGGCTCACATGGAGTAGAACCATTTTTGGAAGAGGGATAATGACGGGTGGGAAAGAGCGCCCTGTACCTACGCATTGAAAAAAACAAATTATACCATAACCATGCTCTGTCGGGCGTTTGAGAAAAGTGGCCATTTCGTAACGGAGAAACGGCTAGACCCGTTGTAGAAGATAACTTTACTAGGCGTTTAGGGATAGTTACTGGCGAGCAATGAGATGTCTTACAACGAGGAATGGGAAGAAGGACGGCGGATCGGCTTATCAACGCCTTTTCCAAGGAACTGCAGAGCTCTTTGTGATGGATTTGTAGTTCCAGGAAGAGAGTCAATTTTTGGTGTTCCACCAATACCTGAATGAATGGAAGAAGTTACCAAAGGCTGTAGGTAGGACAGGAGCAAAAAGCGACGGCTTACAAGTCAAATTCCAAGAATCACTTTTTGAGCAAATCGAATTCAAAGTTTTGGCTCTGTTAGAATCATGTTAGCTTCAACGTAGAAGTTCATACGTTTTCTAATCATCGATCGCAGTTCATCTAGCATGTTTAATTGAACCTGTGAACATTAGAAGCTCTTGGAACAACATGGAGTGCCTATTTGGTTCAGTTCCAACAACAGTGACTTTTTTCGTGTACAATCAATGTTGGGGCAGTAACAGAATAGTTGCTTGGAGTTCCTCTAATTTTTTATTAAAAAATACTCCAATTTTTCCAAAGTTATTCTTGATTGTGTTTCAGTTATTGATTACAGCTGGGTAACTTACGAGCAGACAAACTGACTATCCCAATGGAAAGAGCGTGAAAAAATACTGCAACAACCTCAAAAACCCAAAATGGACAAAGTGTCTTTTGCTTATAAGCCAACGATAGTCTACTGTTATTTATCGAGTGTAACAGAATTCTGCTAAGATGCCGTGTGCATCAGAATTGTATTTAACTGTACTGGATCTCCAAAAGGTCTTTACCAAGCTCATTGCAGAGGATACATAGACCTTGGATATCGTGACAGGTCTATTAACTCTTTTCTAACAAACATAGTTCATATCAGAATGGAATGGAACGAATCAATGGAGGATGTTTTATGGAGTAAAGGCAATGCGGTTAATAGTGAAGTGCCAAGGCAGTCGTAAATAATTCATAGATCATGTGATAGTTGTCTGGTATGAAAATATGGTGTATGAATGGCACCTACAGGAACCACAATGGATATGGCAACGAAATCAGCATTGCCTCATCGTGGAAAAATTCACCCCTGTTGTAAAAGATTCATTCATCTTGGGATAGTTGCGGCTCTGGTCTTACAACATAGCCAATGGCAGCAGGACAGAATCATCCATATTGAATGTATCCGAAATTGGCATTTTCCTATGAGCTAACTGCCAAGTCTGTTATAAAAGATAGGTACACAGTGCACAGTTGCAGGACTGTCTTGTTTGAAGAGACATATCAATGGCAATTCGATACATAGTAATTAGTTCATCAACTTCGGTTTACAACTCTGGTTACAAGGTGGGTTTAGAATGAATCATAACTTCAAGTATGTATTGCCAGAAAATTGCTTTCCATTCTTAAAGCAGATTTATGTCAGGTTTTTCATTATTGAAATTGCGTGTTGACATCACCCAACTATAAAAGGTACTGCAGTAAATAAGGAGGGCCCTCCAATTCAATGGTAGCAATAATAGATTTGGACATCAAACCACAGGAACTTGTTCCACAGGAAATCGTATGGAATCTTTGAGAATATTTCTTATAGGTACTTCAGTACTCTTTACATTCATGTTACAGATTCGAGGAAGCTTTGTAACTCTTCAAATTTTGTAGGAGTATCGATCTCTTAAGAAGCATATTCTCATTACGCTTTATAATTTATAAATTATTTGGAATATTTTAAAAGCTGATACTTCCGACAAATTGAGAAAATATCTGACGTTTATTGGAATTCGTTATCATTTAATCAACAAGTGGTGTTCACCCAATGTACGATTTTCTTCAGTAGCATCGCATTCTAATCCGGGGCATCACACTAGGAATAATGCATCAACATTCCATTCACGCTTCGAATGTCACCGGCCAAGTTCGTATGGTGGGGAGGAGGGTAGGAGGCGTTCCCGAACAAATCTCTTGACGTTCCTTCAGAAGAACGGGGGCATCGGGCACTTGATAGCTCGAGCTAACAGGAAAAAGGAGAGGCGAGACAGCGGTCGGTCGGATGTCGCAACGTTGCTGCTCTCCCATTCATCTGTCCGCTCGGTGACGTCATCACGACGGTTTCATAAAAGGGAGCTCCCCCGCCATCAATGGGCGTAGGTGGACTGAAACATTATACTTGGACGGCCCTTTCGCTATCCCCAGACGGCAAATGAGGCGGTAGCGACGACCCGAAAAGGCGACCTACTCAGAAAAAACACTAAATGTATATGAGTAGTTCATCGTTTGATTCTCAGATGAAATGGACCCACCACATTCAAAATTTGTGTCAAAAGCTAAGGAAATGTGCTTATACCCTCTATAGCAGGGGTGCTCAAACTGTCGATCGCGAGTGCTTTTGGAAAATTTTCAGTCCGTCCGCCGTACGCAGCACTGTTGTTCTATTGTTAATTAGATCCCAGTTAATTTAAGCATTTTATATTAAATTAGCTGACCCGGTAGTTCTGGTGATTACAATGTTTTATAGATCACATTAATCCCCGATTCAAATCAAATCAAAGCTGTACAGTGCTCTAGCCTTCAATTCAACAATTAACAAATGGACAGCTTTGGTTTTCCCAAATATTGGGCACAAAAGAAGAGTTCAACACTTTCAGACCGGTTCCGCAAATTTACCTTAACGTTACTACCTACACTTCATAATCACATTGTATTTTGTTTAAAGTGTTTCAAGTAACTCTTTCTATGTGGGAAAATACTATACGTCAAGAATTCATCTTCATTTTGCATATATTCAAATAACTCAGCGCTTCTTCTAATGAAGTAAAACCAAAAGGGAATACTTTCGATTCATTAAATAGGGGAAAATTCAGTTTTTCGTGATCTTAAAAGAGGAAGGACCTATATACAGGGTGTTGGGTTGAGGTTCCTGCATCGATTGCACAACTTATGCAATTGCCCCTTGATAATTTTACAAATCTTGCTTAGTTCTTGAGTTTTCTCAGTTATACGATTTTTTCGTGTTTTTGACATTGTCTCCTTGGAATGATAACTCCCTTACTTGAAAGAGTAACTTGAAATTTGATTTTACTGTTGGGAAGAACGTTAAATGTATCATCTCCCTAAATAAAAATCCAAGTTCTTCAAATAAGCTAAACGGATGAAAAATGAACTTGAAGAGGAAAAATTTTCAAATCTGGAAAATCTCCGCTTTTTTAAATCGCTCATAGCCCTCTGTGATTCAGAGGTGAATTTTTAGCCCGTAGTCCTAAAATATGCGCCCAAATCTCAGCTTTCCAACAGCATAATTAAATAATATTTTACACTTGAATTTAACGAGGAAATTGACGTTAGAAAGCGTTTTTCACCCACAATCTGCTTGCTAAACAAAATTAATGTGACATCTGATTTTATTAGCTTTTTTCGATGGATCAAATGGGAAAGTAGTGAACAGTTTTTATTAATTAAATTATTCAATTGTTGATTCAGAACTTTCGATCAGGGAAGGTTGTTTGGAAACCCTCCTTTTGATGACCAAGGATGCCCGAGAGGGTCACCAATCGATACAGCTAAAAAATATAAATGAAATTGGCAAGTCAATTTGTTTAAAAAACGTGAATTTCCCCAAAAAACACGTTTTTCCGCTTTCAAACGACAATTTTACCAATAAATTCAACCATAAAATATTTTTTAATTATACCGTTGGAAATCTGTGATTTGACCTTAAAGCACATATTTGAGGACTTTGGGCTTAAAGGCTACAGGCACCTCCGAATCAGAAGGGCCTATGAGAGAATTTAAAAAGTGGAGATTTTGAAGATTTGAAAATTTTTCCTCTTCAAATTCATTTCTAATCCGTTTTATTCGAAAAATGTTGGTTTTCCATCAGGATTATGTGGAATTGGACACTCTTCCCAATGGTATTAATAAACAACTATTGTACAAGTTACTTGTTCAATTAAGATAGTTATCGTGTGTAGTTTTCTATCTAACACATTTAAATTCAGGCTTTAATTTGAATTTTTGTCATTGCGAACTGTTTTTGATGGCACTAAACCAATTTTGAGCTTAAAACTTGCCAAGTCCGTCATGTCAAGATTTCCACTCGCAAAACTTTCTTTTGATCCTTCGAAGTGTTAGAAACCAACTCGGACCGCCCACCACTTGTCAGAGGATTTGAGTTCAAAGAAAGTCGAGCGACACCGATCGCTTCTGGATCCTCATTTCGCTTCCCTAATTCATCTTGGCAGTCGAACAAGCGAACGGCCGAGGTGGGCTCCAACCGAAGAGGTCGTATTTTTACAACGAGGGAAAATTGACGTCAGTGCGCCAAAAAACCCCTTTCTGGAGCTAATGTTCGGTGTAAGAAAAAAAAACGAGAGTGGAGAGGGACTCAAAAATAAAACTATTCTGTCTAACTCCCTCCATCTATAATTGGACAGGTGTACTTGAGTAGTAAGACAGTTTATTTCTGGGGTTGCGAAGACAACGGTTTTTCCCACATGTGAGACCAGAGAACAAGATATAGGAAGATGATAAATCAGAATAGATAGGAATATCTGCTCTTGGGCCTATAAACATCTGCTAACGGAGAAGATATCGCTAAGAACAGTATAGAGAAGGCCTAGTGGAGCTTAATTTGAGCAAATGGTTTTTAGTAAGTGGACAACTAGAGAGATTGATATCAAGTATGCGCTTTATCTAGGAAGATTGAAATATCTGAATAAATAAGAATTTCTGCGGCTGCGACTAGAAATTAACATGAGCATTCAGAGAAGGTATCACGAAGATCAGAATAAAGAAAAAGAAGAGAAGTATAGTTCGTACAGATGACTTTTACTATAGGGGCAGATAGAGAGATTGATGGTGGGTATGCGCTATATCCAGGGAGATTGCTATATCCGAATAGACAGGAATGTCTGTGCTTGCGACAAGAAATATACGTGAGCTATCGGTAAAGATGTCACGAAGATCAGTATGAAGAAGATGAAAGTGAGTATAATTCGAGCAGACGATGTTTAACTGTTATAGGTAGACAGAGAGATTGGAAGCAGGTATACGCTATGTATAGGAAGATTGAAGTATCTGCGATTACGACTATAAATAGATATTTGCAATCGGATAAGATATCACGAAGATGAAGTATATAAAAAGTATATAAAGAAGTATATTGGCAGACAGAGAGATTCATAGTGTGATAGTGGGTATGCGCTTTATCTAGGAAGATAGCAATATCTGAATGGATTAGAACGCCAGTGGCTGCGACGCGAAATAGATATGTGCTATCGGAGATATCAAGAAGATCAGTATAAAAAAATCGTTGAACCTTAATTTCAGCAAACGTCAAGAATTCTAATGATAAAGTTAATAACACCTAATAGTCAACTATAACTGAATCCAATGGTCTTATTAAACCAGCTACCTATATCTTCACTCATTAACATGGAAAAACTGGCCTTAGCAGATAGACTAAATGAAGAATTTGCATTGAATTTTGTTGATGCTGTAAGATCTATGCAGATTCTCCGAATTATGGTTCGATGAAGAAGTTATGAAGTCCACGAGCTGAATCATGATTTTGCAAACATTTTAACGTCCTGATGAGAATGGTGAAACAATCATCAGTATCAAGTTCTATGGAGCCTTCATTGCGAGAGTCCACTTTGAACTCATTTTGCAAATTGTACAAGTTAGTGATGCATGCATGTAATAGATACAAGGTATTATTTCGTAAGCTAATTCCCTGCAATCTCTGCAGGATACACGGTTTGGGAATTTTGGACGAGAAACAATAATGTGTTCAGTTTTTAACATCTTTGTACCCTATTTAACATCTGATTACCCTATTTCTGATTACCCTGATTACCCTATTAACATCTGAGTACCCTATTTCGCATTCCAACAATTTCGAGGTGGCAGACAAAGAGTTTCTCTCTAAGAATGGGCTCAAAATTTCAAAACATGATCCCAAAAACAATTTGCAATGCCTTCACTTTGAAACATTAACAAAACGGTCTTAGCTGACCTAATTAAATACAGAATTTGCATTGTGCATTGTAGATGCTGTCAAATCTATGCGTATTCTCCGAATCATTGACGAAGAGGTTATGAAGTCCACAAGCTAAATCATGATCTTGAAAACGTTCTAACGTTCTCATGAGAATAGTGAAACGATCACCAATATCAAATTATATGGAGATTATACATCATTTTGCAAATTGTACAAGCTTGTAATGCATACACATAATAGATACAAGGTATGATTTTGTATACACGTTTCACGGTTTGGGAATTATTGGACAAGAAACAATAATGTGTTCAATTTTGACCATCTTTGTGAGAACCTCATTTCGCATTCCACCAATTTCGGGGTGGCAGACTAAGTATCTCCCTCAGAATGAACTAAAAATTTCAAAATATGATCCCAAAAAGGGCCCCCTGAAATTATTGGTCGTAACATGCCATCTTGAACTAAATGGAAATCGTTGCGTGATTCGAATTACAGCGTTGATATTTGTAAGCTCAATCCATATGTACATGGGAAGACAGTAAATAAGCGAAAACTAGACCTTATAAGGTTTCATAAACTTTCCAAAATTGTGTGTTACAGAAATTTTTCCAAGGGAGCTAAGGGGTTTTCAGAAATCTTTCCGCCAACACTCTGAGGTTTTGTCGCTTTTCATTCCAATTTACCAATTCAAGTTTAAAATTTCTTCGAGCCGCACATGATTATAAATATGCAGCTTATTTAACCGCCTTTTTCCCAGAAAGCACAGAACTATTATAAATATGCAGCTATGCTAGCACTGGTTGTTAGCTGTACAGCGTCTATAAGATCGTCCCAAAATACACAGACCTGAGGACATCCATTTCGCGGGCGTTCCTCATTGTTTTGCATCCCATCGAATCGGTAGTTCGACCTCCATCCAACTTGATGAATTATATCGCACCGTTCCGCCCGTTACAAGCTCACCCTGAATTCTTCAAGTATGCAAATAGGCGATGCCCTATCAGATCCGGCGGATTCCCTCGTCTCAATCTCAAGATAGGAGCCGAACCGGTGCCAGAAATGACAGAGGAGGATGAAGATTGGATTTCGGATGAGGATTGATTTATGGGGGGAAGACGAAAAGTGGGATGCATCTTATCAGAAAAGGATACGCTCGCGAGATCTTTCGAGGAAGGAGATTTGGTTGATTAATTCGAACGGAATATCGGTATTAAATCTTCCAAGTTGAGGAACGTCAACCCTGCGATTCTCATGAACAGGATATACGATTCTGACGTTGGGGTAGGTAACAGGTATTTTTGCCGGAGACAATCATGTTTAATACAACGAAAAGGAAGCAAAGCAGCCAGGCTCTCCCACCCTGCCATGTTTGACGTCATAGAACTTAAAACCATGTACAATTAACGGAAAAAACAAATTTGGTGCTAAGCACGATATCTAGGAAGAACATGGAACATGTCTGAAGTGTTCTCCCTAGACCCTCCCTCTCAAAGTTCAGCTTCCTATGTTGGATATTAGAGAAAATGGCTATGGAAATCACTCAGTTAAAAAGTTAATAGAAGCTGTAGTGTCGTGATGATATAATTTTGTGTCGTAAAGGTCATTTTATATAATTGTTGGACGGGTTAGGATGGCAAAAACATGTTCCATGATGAAATGTTGCTACCCATCATAAAAAAGACGACTTCGCACTGGGGCTTTACCTCAATGCCGCAAAGCTTTTGATAATACGTGGCATGCTGGTCTTTTATCCGCCGCCCCTATCAGGTACGTGCTTCAATTAATCCAAGATTTTCTTTCGGATCGGACTTACTAAGTTGGTGTGGAGAGTGCCGTTACAGCCTAATTACCACTTTACTCCTCGGAGCCTCTATTTTACATATACTACATCCATGATGTGCTAATACACAACGAAAACATTACAACATCAGATCATTTTGCTGATGTCTGTTCCTGCTTAACCGAACACCCCAGTGGTGAAGATGCAAACTAGCCGATTCCAGCAATTGATAATACTGTTAGAGAATGGGCTAGAAAATGGAGAATCAAGTTAAACGCCTCCATATCAGTTCTGTGGATTTACAACTGCAAACGCAACTTCATATACCCCTCCGTAGAGGTGAATTCAACTGCTCTTGAGATAGAAACCCAAGTCGAATACCTGGGTATGACTATGACCCAACGGCTCATGTGGAAAAGTCACATAAATGACAAAGCAGCAAAAATACGCCATAGAATCGTTCCTCTAAAACCACTTCTCCCTAATAAAACCCTGAGCATAGAACACAAGCTTCTTATCTACAACTCCATTACCAAACCTACGAGGTGATATGGAGGAGGTCCATGGTTGTTCGCAAACAAGTCGCATAAAAGTACTTCACAACCGCGTTCTCCGTATGATCAGCGGCGCTGAGTGGTACGTCAGAAATGAAGAACATCATAAGGACATCGAAGGACTATCTCAGACCTGTTGAGAAGGACGGCTTAATTGCACATACCACACACCATACCTTGAAGCGTCGTCCCGTCCAAATCAGTTCGCAAACAGCATTCCACAACACCGACCTCTTCTGTAAGAAGGCAACCAAGACTCCTTAAACGGAAACAACACTCCGGCTTCAATTGAATGATTTTTTTCTTTTCGACTGCTTTTGGAACAGTAATAATTATCAGTACCTTTGATTACAATTCCTAAATTTTTCATTACCAGGTAGTTGATGGGCTGATCCTAGTATTTTCAGCAAATTTCAAATTATTTTTTATATACAGCTATATTTTTTGTTATCTCACACTAAATGGTGCAATAATCAAGAATTTTCCTACTGAATAAAAATAACCATACAACGATTTTATACAAGGTGTCAAAGGCAGAGTGTGTGTACACATTGTATTCGTACCCCAGTACTTATTTCAAGTATTATAGTAAAAAATACGACCGTTCCCCTTCAAATTCCTTGTAATTGGAGGACACAAGTAAAATTTCTTCTGTACTTATAAGAAGTAAAGACCCAAAACGCAATATACATCCGTCCTCTTGTAAAACGTACTGTAGGTCCAAACCAAATGCTTTGCGATGATGTTGTTTTCGATTATGTAAGCAATTAAGATATTGTGAAAGCATTTAAAATTATGGTTTATGTAGCTACAACCTTAATTAAATAGATTGACACTAATGTTTAATTTATGTACCTACCATGATGTAAAGTATATCGAGGTAAAGTTTCAACTAAAATTATGAATGAAAGGCTTTTCTGAATCGATTTTCAGCGAACGGTTCGAGAGTTGTGTGTGGTTAGTTCCGAACGCGATATTGAAACCGATATCAGCTGGAGGTGCTCACCAATACGGCTTCAACGGCTTTGAGCGTCGCGAGGTCGTTTATGCGGACACCCGCCATTACGTCGCCGTATCGAAGGCGAGTCGAGGGTCTGAGGACTCTTTTTTTCGGCACATTTACCGAGAAGCTTTTCCACGAGGAGGGAACTGAAGAGGAAAATCCGTTTCGTGCGATCCCCATCGGCTTTTAAGGGGCTTTTCCGGGGTGTAACGAGATCCCCCGCCAGCTGATTCACATTCAGGGCGATTGATCATCGCGGGTTTCTCTTTTTTTTCTATACAACTACCTATACTCCGCTTGTTCTCACAAGATAAGTAATAATTTATGATATTCTACATTATCTTCACCTTACTGCCTAAAATAGATGATACTTCCTTCAAAATTGACTGGGGAAGTACAACATTGTTCCAGGCATTGGGTTTCTACTTATTGCAAAGGCACAAGTCATTGAAGATCCTGGCGAAGACCAAAAGTACCATGTTGCATGTTCCCAACTGAAAGGTGCTTAGGTTCTTGAATTCCTCACGACAACTGAGTTTTAAAACAATTATTATCGGGATTTGACATAATTATGGTTGTGACACCACATCAAGTGAAACTATGAAACGAACAAGAGCGACCATACATGCCAGTTGGTGCACTGCTTCTGTCCTGGATCTTCTATACATACCCTTACAAACCCATCGTGGATTAATTGAGTTATCTGCGCATGCGTAGACGGTAAATCATGAAAATACACTGCTTGTTGTAAATGACATTTGGCTTTACCTTCGAATTATTGTCCAAAATAGCTGAGGATTCCCGAAAAATCGGTAGGGTTCCAGCAAAAATCAGAGCTATCTACTTTTTGGGTCTTATCAGAAGAAGCTGAAAGTTTTCGAAATAAGGAGCCTCACATCAGCTGAGTTTTGCCACGCAATCATGATCTTCATTCACTATCATGCAGTGTTGCTTGATGCATATGATTCTTTAAAGCATCTCCGGGTTAATGGCAATCACTTATTGCTTAATTGGCTGATACATCCCACACAATTGGCAGCATTGGGATAACAATGTCATTATTCCATAATATAAAGCCAGTACGATTTGGATTTTACTCTGGTAATTCCGGTAGAAAGAAGCGTGGATTTTTCGAAATGAAAAACCTTACATCAGATGTGTTTTGCCACGTACTCATCCGCCGAAAATGTTGATGTAAAGGTCGATATCGTTATTTGAAGATGAGAGTTACTTCTTTACAATGGCAGTGAACAAGTTAAAAAATACGATCGAGGAAACCAGCTGACGAACAGGTTTTGACTTGTTCCTTTACTATCTCATCTGACAGAGGACATGATGTATAATACTCTCTGAGCATGCGTAAACACCCAACACACCATGATGCAAACGATTGTTTCCATTCTCTTCAAGGTATTTCTCAAATCTGCATTTAGTATTATCAACGTTAGGAATGATTGAATACCAATAAACTTTAGGTTTGGTATTGTCTACGTAAGAGAAGACAAAATGCACCATTACTTGCACAACCCTTCACTGCCGTCTAAGCGGAGATCTGAAGCAGGTACCGACTTCTTTGCATACCAAAAGAGGAGAAGGCGTTTCAAATTATAAGCCACAGCTAGATGTTGTGTTATCAACAAGCAATCTCAATCGAAACCGTCATAATAATATTATGATTAAAATGAATGCAGAAACGGTATTTGGATTCAATCCTCAGTGAAAGTACACAAACAAAAGCGATCAAAGATGCCGGCCGGCGCACCACTTCTGCCTGTCTCTTTGCTTCACGCCCGTCGCCCAGATCGGACTGACGAGATGGGCTGAGCTAAAAGGCTTATTAGCATACCAAGTGGTTCTCCAGCAGGAAGTCCGTTATCCTCCTTTGGGAATCTGTCGGGAGAAAATGGATTCATCTGACTCATTCCACCTTCAGTTGTGGATTGTTCCGCCGGTCCATTTAGAGACCGACGCTTGAGTACAGAAGCCTGATGAGATAGTTGAGGTTTCATCGTACTCTAAGAGATCTAGGGTGTCCATGCGTGATCCCATTTACAGTCTGGAACGCTTGAAATAATGTGACACATATTTTAGCCGATTGACCATACCTGGACAGCAAAATGAAAATAAGTGGGTGAGTGTCGATTTCACCAACAAAAGAATCGGGTACATTCCAGTTCGTTTCAAGGGCAAAGTAATTACCGATGCTAATGAAGCCATGTACCTTGGTACGACGCCTGACGCCGAGTTCAGAAGGAAAGCTCAAGTCAAAAAAAGAAGGAACGACTTTTTAACCTCAAAAAAGGTTTGCCGAGTTGGGTGTGGCACATAGCTTCCCGGAATCCATAACATGGCTGTAGAATAGGGATGGGAATCGATATTTCAAAATGTCAGTATTATGTTAAGGAGAATCGATTATTTTACATCGATGTTGGGTAGTCGATATGTCAAATGAAAACGGAGGGTAGTCGATATGTCAAATGGGTTTCCACAACTTCGTCGCGAGTGACTTAGTCCGTAGTCGATATGTATCTAGAGTCGACTGTTTAAATCAATATATTTTTTTAAATCGGTAAAACATCGCTGTTTTTTCACCTTTTCTAGTTGATTTAGCAGCATTTATACCCAGTTAGAAGAATCATAGTAATTAAGTATTCTTAGGATGCTAACAAATTATCTTCCCTTTTCTCATACATTCGGCAATCAACTCACCTGCTGTGGACAACAGGAAGAAGAGAACCTTTCCCTATGTTTCCAAGCTTCTGTTTATCTTCGTCTTCGGACTCCGCTTCCATACACTTCTGTGTAAATTTTTACCGGATTTTTCTTTCATTAGGATTTCAAGTTTTATTAATCGTGTAAATAATAGTTGGTTGTGAGAGTGAAAAAAATTGCAGTTTTTCACCAAAAAGTAATTGGTATTACGACTAGATTAAGCTCAATCCAATTCTGCAATGTTTAGAATCTGTTCCAAATTCATAAAAACAAGTGGAAACACGAGGAACCTGAAAGAATCATCTCCACTCGAAACATTCATAGTTGTTGAAAAATAAAGGGCAGCGCAAGTAAAGTAGATTGCAACCTTTATGGTATCTATACCTACATAGCAAACTGGTTATAATACTAAATTTAAAAAAATTAATAGTAGGTTTTGTGAAACTGCGTTGGGTTTGGATGGCTGAAAAACGTATCAACAGGAAAATCGATATTTAGCCAATATATAGATAAATGCCGATGTTTAAGGGCCCGGTATATCGGAAGTACCGATATTGATGGTTCGATATTGATTTTGATTCCATAATCGATATTTGTATACCGATATCCCATCCCTACTGTAGAATGATGCTTAGTAGATTTTATGTTGCGCATGCGCAGATTGATGCATTGATTTTTGAGCAAATACAAGTCATAGGGGACCATCTATAGCCTAAACCGAATTCCTCTGAAAATATGATAGAATGATAGATGAAAACTAGTAATTAGGATTGTTACAGGAATAAAACATCCGCAGTAGTTGCTGATGACACTGTCGGGTTGAAATTGAAATCACATTATGAGTTCGTTTTTCTCTGACTACCCAGAAAATTTGAGAGCAAACGGACATCCAGAACTTGAGAAAATGTGGTCTAGTGGATTTTAGTTTTGTGCCTGCGCAGAGAGGTGTATTGATTTCTAAAAGATTTAAGTCGTAGGTTACCATCTACAGCACAACCTGCACATTCCCTAAAAATTTCGTGAAATCATAGCTTAGAAATTCATATGAGATTATGAGTTCGTTTTTCTCTGACTGCCCTGAACATTTGATTGATTTGTTCGGATAACTAGAACCTGTGGAAAAATGACTGATGGATTTATCAGCTTCCGTGGACTGGTAAACTGATTACGCAAAAAGAGTGTGGAAATTTTGATTTTATTAAAAGAAATTTTCAACTGCCAAAAGTGAAAACAGCACTTCTGCTACCTATAAGAAGACTCGACATTAAATGAATGTTGAATCTGTACTACATTTCGTGATAAGCTGCACAACTCTTTGACTAAGGTGAGATCGTCAGAGGATTAAAATATATCAAACCACATGAACTGGCTAACTTGAGAAGCAGTAACGGGAAACAATTACCACAACTAACAGAACTCTAGCGATGTAACTATCTTCGTTTTAAGAATTCATTCATATTTTCTGAATAATATTGCTAATCAGTGAAGAATTTCACAAATTAATGAAAAGCTATATTATTAGTTGGTATATAAGCAATACCAAAACTGCTGCATTTTCGTAACTGCCCATGAAAAATCTTATTAGTGTTTCTCTATTTCAATGGTAACCACGCGCTTGTCACATCTGAAAACAAGTGGGTGTGGCACTTATCCATAACATGACTGTATAGATCATTGAAAATTATTATTGACTAAAGAACTTCGTTCAATTAGGCGAAGTAAATATTGAATTAGGGAAAATTTACTGTTATGCAGGAGCATAACTTGAGATAATAAAGGTAGGCATGTTCAACTATTGAACAAACTATAAAATATACCTAATAATAAAAATTGACATTGACGCTGTATGGATAGAAGACTGAAGTGATAAATAATTATTATGCGCAGAGGCTACTATTGATCCCGGGGTCATGAAACTCATAGGGGACCACCTACACATCAAACCGAACAATCCCAGAAAATTTAATCGAAATTGGTCAAGAAGTCCAGGAATGTAAGTGTTTTTCAGATGTTAGCAACCCGAAAGTGTCCATCTGTTTTCATTCATACGTAATCATAGTTTAATAGTTTCAATGGTACCGTTTTTTGGCAGTAAAATCCCATCTCAAGCGAAGACGTCAAACAAAGAGTTTTATCAATATTTTTTAACTGCTGAAAAGCGATAAAACCTTCAAAAAACATTTTGGGGACGATAAACGGTTTACTCGATTCGGTCCCGATCAAATACTCTCGTTTGAGAGATTCGGACAATTCAGCAATATAAAAACCGTGAAAGGTAAAATTTGTCAATTAATTATATGCATACAATAACAAATAGAAAAGAAAACACTGAAATTAACATTACATAACTATTTTTTATATTTCCTTAACTGATTTTGTCAAAACTAGGAAAAAGAACGATTTTTCAGTTGTCAACGACGTCAGAAAAGAAACTCAAGTTGAAACGTTGCTTGTCATTTTCCAATATTTAGCGCTGGTGGATCGAATGCTCCCAAAACGGTGCAATGAGCTTTTCGGATTGGTATAGAATCCTTTTATTTTCGTTGGGTTTCATTTTACGATGAATTTCGATAAAGAAACAATCATCAGAAGGTTGTTCACCATTAAGTTGGGTAGCGTTTCAGATTTTCCAAAACATGGAATTCTTAGCAAAACAACTCATACAAGCACAGTGTCCATCCTTAACAAGCCTAGGAGTTGGCCAAGCCAAAAACTGCTTCATCGATTACAACAGGACAAACCTAGCATCTGCAAACGTTGCAAGGATATTTCAAACAATTGAAGTTAAAATTCCAATCTTTTGCCCAAACATCGAGCATTTCAAAAGAAAGGACAACATTTAATAAGCAAAATTGAAGTGCTAAAATTCCGAAAAACGAGCCAGAAAATCACAAAAAACGCTAATAAACTTGGTAAAAACTGAAGATCGCTTAACCTGTTATATATTAGCAGAATATTCAAAAATGGAATATGGAAAATTCAAAATTTGTGTCTAAAATTTAACTGAAAGTTGTTCGTAATTCCATTTAAAGAGTCGATAAATTCAAACTTTACTTAAATTCATTCATATGGTCATCTAGCAAGTATTTCAATATGGACATTTGTTCCTAAACCGAAATTTTTAGGAGTTTCTCATAAAATGTGTTGAGCTACCCTTTCATCGTTCATTAAGTTTACCGCATCATATGGGAATGTTGTCTTGGAGATGTTTTGTGTATCGAGATAAACGTCAATAGAAGTGTTTTCAAGTTCATAGAGCTAACGTCCTACCGTGAATCATATTACTTTATTAAATAATATATTTAGTATCAGCATAAAAGAAGAATGCTGAATTCATGCTTGAATTTTAAGCAATGTTAAAACCCTAGGTCCAACTAAATCCCGAGTCGGATCAATAGTTGACCACCCAGAGTATAATCTGCCTGTATTTTCGGGGGGGATGACTAATAAATAGTTTAATTACCAATTAACTGACATAAAAAAGAGAAGATATCAAACAATAAAATCTTACGTTTCGAATTACTTCCGGGAAGATTCCAAACCAGAAAATGTCCTCACCTGTAAAAGAAAAGACAAATTACTAAACAGTTAAAAACAGATTGATATTAATAAATTTACATGATATAGTTAGTAAAACGTGCAATATCTGTTCCCATTTGCATCTCGTGTTTATTTTTCAGTTGCTTCCTAATTGTATACGTTGTAATTGATTTAAAAGTCAACTTTAACCTTCAGATTGAAGTTTCCCAACCATTTAGTTCAACTGTTTCAATGGTTAAGCGTAATCAAGAAATTGGTAAATCTTCCTCAAATTCAACAGAAATTCGTAATTTCACCTTAAGGTAGGTATGACAATGATTCAACGGTAGGCACCTTCGATAGTTTGCATACGAGTCCGCCGAATTCGTTAACAAAGCTTGGGAAAACGGCCAAAAAGATTTTGATTTGCGAAAAAAAAGGATTTTAAAACACCACATTTCAAGGATACCATGAAAAATACCGGCCGAAATGTCCTCTCTAACTCTATCAACTTTGTGGCACATTTCAAGCACCTCTTCTAAAAATTGGACGCCTCCACGACCTTCGCATTGTTTATTGCAACACTTTTTAGTTGGATATTCGTTTCTCAATATCCTAATCCAGGTGTGTTCCGAGTCCAGGCTGACAACCTGTACATAGAATTATGACAGACCCACTGGGCTTGATGCCTAACAGACGATGCCTTGGTCATATGTCCTAGGCATATTGCAGTCTCCCTGTTCTCCACATTCTGCCCGCTTGATGATAAAACACCAGCTATTAGCTAGGTATAAGCACCGCCACAAAGATCCAACTACTATGGGTCTATAGAACTGATCCGCCTCAAGAAAAAAGGCAAATTCAACAAGACAATTATGGCAAATGGTGTGGCAAAAGGATTTTCAAATGTGCCATGGAAAATGCCTGCCGAAACGTCCAACCCTATCAAATTTTTAATAGGACATTCGTTTCTAAACATCCTAACATAGGTGCGTTTCAAGTCCACGCTGACAACCTGTGCATAGGATTGTGACCAACGAACTGGGTTTGACGGCTAACATACGTAGCATATGCCTTGGTCATATGCTCTGAGCATATTGCAGTCTCCCTCTCTCCCCACATCAAGGCCGCTTGATGTTAAATTTGCGGCCATCAGCTTGGAATAAGCATCACCACATAAATGAGAACACCATGGGTCCACAGACACTGCTCCTCCTCATGGTACAATTTACCCAGAGAATCGTGGCAAATGGTGTCTTCTGTTACGACCATATATAAAACACTAATGCCGGCACACACACGGCTTGAAAATGTCGACTGTCCAATGCAAACTCCAGCCTATTCCACCCAATGCAAGGAAATGGGAGATTCAGGGCACTGTTCCATCCATTAGCTCGTACAACAGGTAACCCAGAAGATGAACTGGGTTTTGAAGCAATTCGCACCACAACTATTACTTTCTGATAAAGTCAAGGTCCTCGAGATAAACAGCACTAGGGGTGTTAAGATGGGATGTTGGAATGGGATGCTGTAACAAATGACTGGCGACAGACCCGTTGCAAGATGGATACTTTACGAATATACCAGCCGAGTTTCCTATCAAGTTATTTATATATTTGAGCACAAGTGAAGCGTAGATATGTGTTTTATTTTCGATTATATTCTGCAAATTCTAGCATTCAATACATTCAAGTTAAGAAAATCTCATTCGTTGTTGGTTAGAAACCAACAATATTAATCCGATTTTCAGCTTCTCAGGCAAGTTTCCAGACAAACGTCCACCAGGACGAAGAACGGTTCCAAGGGGCGGAACCCCCTTTATATACAGTAGGGAACCCGCGGGATTGCGTTTCAAATGGTCTATAAATCAACCCGAAACGGCCCAACGAACAGGGCCGCGGGGAGGGGCAGATTTGTCGGAAAACCGCTTTCAAAGCTAATGACTGCAATCGGTTCGAAGGAGGCGTTGCAAAGGCAACGTGACAATGGAACTGTTAGTAAGTCACAGCTCACTGAGATGTCACTAGAGTCGTTAGTTGCCGCGAATGGAGGTAATTAATAGGGGGCTGATTCATTATTCGGAGAGGCGATTTATACAGTGCCCGAAGCGCTGATGGTTAGGGAAGGTCAGTATTTCGGTGGTTCAAAGCAAGACTAGGCTGTCTAAAACAACGTTGAAAATTGTTACACAAAAGTTTTTATTTCTATAATTAACAAGCCTCCTACGCGGATTAACTAATTACCAGAACTGGAATGTACATCCAGAGATGATGCTGCCTAGTGGTACTGCGTGTGGTACTTGGGATATCGTCAGCCATGCGATGATGTTGACCTTTAATTCTCCGCATCGGAATGGGATCAACCGCTAGTTCTACCTTCCCAACAAGCACTTGTACTTGCCATCTGGACAAGTACATCGGGACTTGTATTTCCCACTTGCACAACTACATCAGCAATTTTACCACCCATTTGGACGAGAACATCAGGATTTGTACTTGCTATTTGGACAAGTACATCAGGATTAGTACTTGTCATTTGGACAAGAACACCAGCCTTTGTGCTTCAAACTTGGGCAAGTACCAGTCCTGATGCACTAGGATTATCAAGTACAAATACTTATGTACTTTCGTTTTTAAGCGTTAAAATCAAGGAATCGATTAAGAATTTCCTGAAACGGAATTTCATGAAGAAAATTTCGGAAAATTTTCGTTTGTTTCCGGAGATATTGCAATAATTTTCCTACTTTCCTCACAAATTTGCTTGAATCATGGAACTTCGCCCTGCACTATGCACACGTACAGCTCAATGTAATCATAGGTGATGCTCTGAACCGAGAAGAACAAAAATATTCCTTCAGCTGAAATCAACAAAATAACAAGGCTGTTTCCCGTGTAAACGTCTTCATTACACAAAGGTGTTTATACGAGCGTTCCAAAAAGGAATGTTAATTCCCTTTCCGGCCTTGAAAGCATAGCAGGCGTCATGGCAAACTCTCAACTTATGGATATGTGTACCGGATCCGAATACGGAACGGTGTTAGCATGTTAAAATAACGAATAATTTCGAGTATTTAGGCTCGACAGTTAGAACGCTGTATTGTTCGCTTAAAACGAATCTACGGAGGAATTGTTCATATTCAAAGCTTATCAAAGATCATGGTGGTGATTGGATATTTGCCCAAATTACTTGATTGTAGAACATACCGTACAGTATTATATTCTTACATGAAAATTAATAAAACTAACTGAAAGTACAAACTGTGGCCTGACAGGCAGATTTAGATCTGCCAAAGCTCAAGTTCGATACTTAATTTTTATTTACTTTAATATGCACGGGTATTTTGCCCAATTACTTGCCCACAAACCATATACATTCAACATGAAAATTAATGAAATTAACTGAAGGTAATCGATTAAATTCATAACATTAAACAAGAAATAGAAAAGATTGGAACTAAAATGAACTGGTATCTGAATGAATAAGTAATTGCTGAGCTCTTACGAGTGAGACAATTAATTTCATAATTATCGCTTTTTATGTCATTAAATTTCTTAAATTAACTGCGTTGTACACATAGGAATGTTGATGAGATAATCTGCTAGATTATAAAATTCAAGATTATAAAATTAAATATTCCTCCTGGTGTTGTATGGTCGAAAATGAAAATAATTAAGAGGAGAGATAGTGAGAGATTTTGAAGATATAGAAAACGGGGAAAACCTCCCACGATGGAATGAATTTAATAATTATAGCTAGCACTTGGACAAGTCCTGTGTTGGCGAGCTGTATAATTTGTGACTTGTATAATACAGTGAGTTTACTTTTGAGGTGGAACAAACTTTAAGAACTAAATTGTTACTCTCACTCCTCACTCTCTCTCCTCACTCCTCACTAAGATAGAAGCAGCGATAGCCCAAATGATACACGCACCAGACATCAAATGGAAAGGGGCTATTTTCTGATGGATAAAGAGCCATTCAGGCGTCAGGGGGAATGAAATAGTTGATGCCGAAGCGAAATGAGCAGCGATGCCCCCAGAGGCACCTTGTTCTAGTAAACTACAAAAGATATGAAATCTTCAGTCAGCCATATGATGATGAGATGCTGAAGGGGAGCACGTAGCACACCCAGCAGGACATCGCTACTCCCTCAAAATCCACCTGGTTTGATTAAATCGCAGAAGAAAAGTCCAGAAACTTCTTCAAAACCATCTGCAGATTACGGAATGGATTCCAACACTACTTCATACCAGCATAGAATCGGTAATGCTGGCACACACCTCTGCCGACACAGCTTTCAATCAGGAGAGACTCCGGAGCACACGATTCAGAACTACCCTACACATCACAACGCCGAGAGCATTTCCTAAGAAAAATTCCCGTCAGGATGAAGCGTCCCTTCAATTCGGACACCATCCTCATGGAAAGTGACAGCACATTTTTATACCATTTATACGATTTTTTAAAAAAAGCGAATATTTTAGTTTGAGCAGAAATTTGTTTTTGTACCTACCTATATATAAGCCATTTATGATATACCTAATCATTTTTACGTGTAATTAATACCTATTGCGGCCGTATGAACTTATTTTCAAAGCCAATTAAGACAAAGAAAAAAAGGGCCCCTTCAGAGTTTTGTTAAACAACTATCGGAAGCGAGGCTTCAATATTTTTCATCTGATTTCATTGATTCAAAAACCTTTTTTGTTCGAACCTAATTCGAGTTTAGCTGTACAAACCTCTATTCCGCAATAAACATCAACATCTTTCAATTTGATCTCGTATGAGGGGAATGATGGCCGATTCATTCAAGCCCTCTTCAAAACTATTAAAATTCCCAGACAATTTCCTTGATATTTTGTTCGATTAATAAATTGGTCTGTTTATGAAAATACTCATTAACTGTGTGTTAAGTGCACTGCTTAACAGTACATTATTCATTCCTACGACTTTTTTCCTGTATTTCGTAAAGTAAAATAAAAATTAATTATACCGCTGGAATAACAAGCAGAAATTCTGGGCTTATTTATTAATTTTTTTCGTTGAGTACGCGAGGATAGCAATATTTATTACAGGAAAAAACTTGACCTGGAAAACGGACATTCTTTAACAAAATTTAAAACTTTCTTAGTCCTATTTTTTTGCCCGTAAAAACTCCTTTACGGAATATGCTTTCCCGCCAAACGGATAGAAAAATTCAACGCTCTTTTCAACGGTATCCTTGAAATCGAGTTTATATTGTCAATTAAAGGAGTCATGACCATTTTAGTGACATAAGGTCTTGGTCGCGAAAATATATCTTAAAAGTGCAAAAAGTTGCTTGGATTTTTAGATGAGTGAAACACATACTTCGCAGCCCATTTACTTTTGAATTGATGTTCGAAATTTCATAAAACTTCAAGGGTTCACTTTAGAGCTCATTCCCAACAACAAAAAATGTCTCATAAATATTTACAACTTTTGAACCCAAGTTATTTGATTTTCAAGATTATTTTCATATTTCCGATCTCAAGTCAGTAAAACGGCCATAACACCCTTAAACAACTCTCTAAAATCAATTTTGAAGACACCGTTGGAAGGAGCGTTAAATTTTCTACGCTCTTAGTACAAAATAAGAAACGAAAAAAAAAAGAAAAAATTAGACCGAAAAACAAATTTTTAGAATTTAAGAAAACACAACTTTTTTTATGTTCTCTCATGCTAATAATGCTAAATAGGCTTTAGCTTTCAATTCCCAGAAAAAACTTTTCCAGAATCTCAGCTTTCAAACGGTATGAGAAAAAACCAATTTTACAAAATGAAAAATGACGTTCGCATGCGGGAAAACGTGGGTTTTAATGGTTAAATTGTCGCCCAACCATTTGTCACCCAAAATCAAATAGTTATGATAAAAATTAAGAGCGTTACACGAGAAAAGTTAAGGGTTTTTAAACGATTCATTCCCAGAGAAAAAACGAGTTCGTTCCTCGTTGAAGACCGCGAATCGGTATTTTTACGAGTCCGGCAATAAACGGAACCCTCACGGCCTTTTGAAAATCAAGATCGGCGGGTGGCCAGTCAGTTGTCAAACGAAAAGAAGCAACAATGCAACAATGGAAAGCGTTTGATGCGGAATTCGCTTGAAGTTGCGCAGTATAGACTATTACTGCGACGAATTTTCGTGAACTTCCAGCGTTGGTTTTAATTTCCAACACGAAGCAAATAAGCTTATTATCGTCATTATGAATACAAATTGAAGATTCAAAATGAATATCCTAGCTGCAAGTTTTAAGTCCTTGCTCTCGTTTAAAATGAGGTTTTTTGTAGAGGTGATCAAATTATTTGCATGCAATAAAAGGGTACATTTATCTTGAAGCATTGTGATAGACGATGTTTTTAGCAGTTCAACGTGGAGTACAAAAAGATTTTCCTCTTTGTCCGCACACTGGTGTCCATCAAAATGCCGAGAAGGATATGAGGGCATTGGACAATGGATGAACACCAATAATCTTAGCATCGATGCTGCGAAATTGGTCTTCATGGATATAGCAAGACAAACTAAGCCACTATCAACATCTAGATCTTGGACATTACACAGCTGGAATGAATTACCATGTGATATTTCGTGGATACTGCTGCACCACATCGTACAGGTTTTTTTTTACCCAGGCAGAGGGTCTCTGCTGCCTCACGACTACCTCTGGAACACCTCCAGCGTAACTGGTGGTGTAGCCACCCGGACTGCATGAAAATGTCGGTAGTCGCGGGCCCCAATGCCCTCTGAAGCCCACTCCATCTATTGGAGAGAAATGGGGGATTCAGAGCACTGTCAGAGTCCTTTACCATCCACTGTATCATGCAGGGCAGCGAACTCAGCAGATGTGCTGCGTTTTTGAGCAGTTGAAGTTCCTCGATCGCACCACAACTTGCTGCCTGACTGAATCAAAGTCAGCAGCAGTGTGGGCGACCTCTTATCTAGCCCCTCAAGGGGCACGCAAACACATACATACAAGTTAAGCTACTCGTTTCTCGAAGGGAGCTTTTCAATAAAAAAACAAATGCAAAAATTTTCTTGAAAGCGGACTCTGTGTTGACAATGTAGAGTATTAATTACTATTAATTTCTGATGGCTATTAAGGACTCTAGCGCATAAAATCGCAATTTAAAGTTGATCTAATTCGGTTATTGGGACTTTGATGGCAGAGAAATCTGGCAATTCACACATCGAGGACTGGCAGCATAATAGCACAAACGGTTTAGCAAATAAAACAATGTTTACAGAATTTTTAATTTTTTTAAAAGATTTTGACGTTATTTTACTGTTTGAAACGCATATATTTAGTGAAGGAACTTGTAATTTTTCTAAGTACTTCCCAGGAAAGAATGTATTTTGGGTTCCGGCGACAAAAGTTGCAAAATTTGGTAGAGCTCGAGGAGGTGCTTTGTACTGTTTACCAAAAAATATGTCAAATGTTGCCATGTTTTCTCATTTTGGAACGGTGGATGGAACGGTGGATGGAGTTCCTGTATATCTGAATGATTGGGAAGCTGATTTTACGGAACTTGTGGAAATAGTAAATAATTTGGGGGAAGGCAAAAATATAATAATTGGGGATTTTAATGCCAGAATTGGGAGAGAACAGGTGTTGCCAGAGGATGCGGGGTGCTACCCGAATATTAGCCCAACGAGAGATTCAATGGATTGTATTGTATTGCATCATGCAAATCAAGTTGGAGTTATCGGAAATTTCTGATGTCAGAGTATAATTATGATTAAAGCAGACTTTGTCCCATATAATTATTTACCTGATATGTTTTACATGATTGTTTGAAGCTTAAACTTCAATTTCATTTATTTTTTAATTACTAATATAATTTTATCGACGAATTCCGAGCAGACGTGCTACATTGCTCTATAAGCTATAGTTTATAGGAAGAGTATTTTATGTTTATTCAGTTTTGTACAATAAAGCTTTTTTTCTTCTTCTTCTCTTCTTCACAAAAGTAGTTCAAAGGTAGTTCAGAACAGACACCTACGCTGATTTTTGAGCGATAAAACTCATAGGGAATCGTCCTAAACCACAAATTGCCTGAAAATTGACCAAATTAGATGAAAAAGGACACTCTCAAAGGCAGACCCGAAAGTTCCTCAAAACAGGGCTAAAACGCAAAACGCTTTTGTAAATTTTGATTTCGGAGACGAAAATGTTTGCATCCCCTACGGAAAAAAATGAGCTTCCAAGTCGAATTCTCTATTTTTTGTAACGTCTTTGTTTTAAAAGACAATTTTATAGTTTTTTATTGGAAAATCGCTTCGTTTTTCTTTTTTTTTTTTTTTAAACAATTGTGGTACTATAGACATGTCGGTAATGTGCACGGTTTAAGAGATATTTGCTCAAAAAACTTGAAAATCTGCCTATTTAGCCATTTGTATGTGGTCAGTTTTTGAGTAGGCAGTAAAAGATTCTTCAAAATCCATAAATTCCAGAAATCACTAGCGATTTTCGGGCTCGACCCCTGGAATATATCACGAACACAATGGAAGGTGTGTAATCAATGAATTTACGAGCAATAATTTAGAATGGGGAAAACAGTCGTTCAAAACGTGAAGTGTGTGTGGAATGAATACGTCAACTTCCTTCCCCAGTTCATTAGCCGGTGACTCAAAACCCGCTCCCCGGCACTTACGACTGGAAAAATTGACTCACGAGCGGTCGAGTGATTCTCAGAACCAAATCGTAACGAAATAACCGACACCTCACGTTTCCTGTAATTCGCCTACGTACTCACACGCGGGAGCGGCCGAGCGTACGTGCAGCACACATGCGCGGGAAGAGCTGCATGTCACAGGACGTCATGTGTGACAGGAAACGGCGGGAGCCCGTACCGTATTTATCTCTGCTCCTCGTTTTTTCAAGTTTTTTTTTTTTCCAAAGAGTGATTTGTTCACATAATTCAGACCTCATGTAGAAAACATTGACAAAAGAAGAAGAAAAAATTAGTTAATTGAAAACAAATTGATTTACGATACACATCAGCGAAAATTAATAAACATTACAGCATAGCTAATTGAGCTGTCCGCTGGAGATTCGAGCCCTGGCCGACTTGTACAATAAGAGTACCTAACTCGTAGTTACTATGAGTACAAAAAATTAAACTAGTCAAAGTTTTGAAGAAGTTTTTCCTTGGGAATAACACTAGATCATGGATATAATTAGAAAATCAAAATGAAGGAAAAAAAAAATACATTCGAGATATTGTAGCGTAGAATACGCTTTAGCCATGGACTAACTAGCCGAAAAGTGTCACGCGGGAGTGGAACGAAAAAGGGTATGGTATCCAAGAACGAAAACGGTGACGCGAGACCAATAAACATAAGAATATTTACATCCATGTGTAGTAGTTGCGACAAACCCGTACGAAAAAGGGTATGGTATCCAGGAACGAAAAAGGGTATGGTATCCAGGAACGAAAAAGGGTATGGTATCCAGGAACGAAAACGGTGACACGAGACCAATAAACATAAGAATATTTACATCCATGTGTAGTAGTTGCGACAAACCCGTTTGAAGTGAGTCATTTTATTTATGTAAATCGGAGTTTCAGTCGTTCGCGAATCGTCCTTCGGTTCGACAATGAACGTTCGATGATCATCGTTGAACGTTCAGCGTTCAATCGAGGCTAAAGCGTATTCTACGTTCCTATACTTGTGGCAGTAGTCTCTAAATAAAAGCAAAAGAGGGTCCAGGGGGCTTGTTTTGACAAATTTATTTGCACTGAACGTTAATGAACAAAATTGTCAAAATTTGGAAATATTAGCCTTAGCGTTAGCAATGCTCAATAATTGGGTTATGTTAAGAAAAATATGAGAAGTGCGAACTTCTTTTCATTAATTGGAACGATTTTTCGCACTTCATTTCGGCCTACAGTCCCAAAATTGTTGGAATCATACAGGCACTTGATGCAATTGAGTTGAGCACAATTCCAATGATCCTATGTGGTGATCTCAATGTGAATTTGAAGTCCACAAAAGTGCAGAATTTGTAACTTTCTTGCTTGAAACATTCAGTCTAAAGTTAAATAGTGCTATCTCAACAACCCGAAACAGTCATTGATGCTGTATTCGCACGATATACATTTTTATTATTATTTTTTTTTACCAACAACCATTATTGAGAATTACTAACGCTACCGCTAATATTTACAAATTTTGACAATTTTGTTCATTAATGTTCAATGCTAATTATTTAACATTAACCTTTGGCACAAATCAATTTTAACAGTTTTGGCACCTCAATTTAAACTTTCCGCGGCTCAATTTCAACTTCTGGCATACCACTTCGAGCTTTTGGCATATCAATTTATTATAATTTTCACAAATCCCAACTAACCCAACATTCCACCCCATATAATGATCAATAAATGTTTCTTTTTTTCTCTCAAAAAAAAAAAAAAAAAAAAAAAAAAAAAAAAACTTGTTTCATGAGTAGAACTCCAAGGTGTGACGTAAACGAACACAAGTAACGCTCTAGTACCATTGATTGTAGTTTGAATTGCACAACTGTAACCAACTCCATCATGTGATCTATTCAGTCATGTTTAGTTGTGCAAGTAAAAGAATAACTAGACTGAATAGATCACATGGTTGTGTTCTCTCTAACTAACTCTCTAGCAACAGATTCGTTGACCGTAATCGATCACATGACTGAAATTCATTGCTCATTCCCGTACAAGATATCTGTCACGCCTCCAGTATGGTGTGTGTCTCAAATTACGGTAGGAGGGATGGCAACAACACAACCATGTGATCTATTGATGTCTAGTTATTCTTTTACTTGCACAACTAAAAATTTCCTACAGCGCCAATAAGAATGGGAAATCGATATGAAAAATCGATTTTTTGAATCGATTCAAAATCGAATCCGAAAGATCGATTTACCGAAAAATCATACTTTGACAGTTGCGTAGTACATATACAAGGAGTTGACCGCGGAAAATTACTATGCAGAGGTTTATAATTTCTGTTAAGATCAATGTTAGGCCGGCCATCCACGTAACGATTTATCGTTCCATAAGCTCATTGCACGATAAACCGGTGAGATTCGGACAGCATAGTTACACATACACGTATCGACGGATTTCATCTATTCATGATTTATGCGATTTCCCGCGTTCGGTGTCGTGAACGATGTAGCTTGTGTTACATCCTCACCATTATGGCTTCATCAGTTGACGATGACGCTATTGCTGTTATTGGTCTTTTGTGTGTAATAAAAAACATTGTCAAGGGAAGGAAAAAGCTAGATCTCGTACATCTGCAGCGTTTGTGCGCCCATATTTCACCGATAGACGCGGAATAATCGGGCTGGCTTGATGTATAGATCAACCAGGGACTAAACAGAAATAAACGCGAAATTTCAGATAATTTCCACTGTTCAGGGGCGTTCTAGAAGGATTTTGCCGTTTTTCAGACAATCTGAACAATAGTGCGACGCAATTTGTACCGCGTTCTGTTACGTAAGGCGCCTTGTGGTATCACAACGTCGACCCTCCCATAAGTCAGCTTAAAAACACTTTGTCAGGCCTTTTCAGCCCGACCCCCATTTCTGGGTCAGTTAACCAAGCCAATAGCACAAGGTCGAGGAAACCCCTCGTCTCACAATCGTCTAGAACGGTTCCTTTAAGCCGTTTGATAACTTTTTCGTACGTCAGCCCTGAGGACGGATAGTTCTGAAGTGTTATCTTGCGAGAAGTAGCTCGGCTTTTGTGTCAAGTGTTTTATCGGATAGGATGGCGATTCAAACGCAGGAATGAAATGTAGCAACAAAATGACGAAATAGTGCTAGACGAATAGAAATGCGCAATAATATGCAACTAGAATGAACTAGAATAGAACTACGGAATTTTCCTCTGCATATGGACTGTTCTGACAGAATCACGAATGGAGGCAATCGATCTTCAGAGATTCGTCGTGATGATGCAATTCGCGTTCTAAACGATGAAAGATGAGCACAAGCGGCCGTATGGGCTTTTCTGGCAGAATCCCTACAGACCTCAAGCTATTTAGGTTGATTGTCATGATGCAATGCGGGTCCCAAACTGCGAGTATAAAAGATGGCCACCAGGGGCATTATGTACTGTTCTGACAGAATCACGAATGAAGGCAATCAATCTGCCGAGATTGACCGTGATGATGCCATTCGGGTCCTAAACGATGAAAGATGGCCACAAGTGGTCATATGTCATGTTCTGACAGAATCCCGAATGAGTGGCTATCAATCTGTCGAGATTGATTTTGTTGATGCAATTTGGGTCATCAATGATTAAAGATGGCCTCAAGCATGTCCTGTTATAGCAGAATACAGAATGAAGGATATTAACTTTGATCAACCAAATCATCGATTGATCGTGTTGATGCGATTCGGGTCCTAAACGATGAAGGATCACAAGTGGCCACATGTTTTGTTCATGTTTCTACCATGAAAAGACCGTGATGATGCAATTCAGGCCGTAAACGATGAAAGATGCCCACAAGGGCCGTATATGCTGTTCTGGCAGAATCCCGAATGACGGCAATCAATCTGTCGAGATTGATTTGGATGATGCGATTCGGGTCGTAAACGATGAAAGATGGTAAATAAGAAGTCGTATGTCCTGTTTTGGCCAATTCCCGAATGAAGACAACCTATCTGCCGAGATGGATTTTGATGATGCCATTTGGGTCCTAAACGATGAAAGATGGCCAAAATCAGCCTTATGCCCTGTTCTAACAGAATCTCAACGAATGAAGGCAATCAATCTACTGAGATTGACCGTGATGATGCAATTTGGGTCCCAAACGACGAAATATGGCCACAAACGGTCGTATTCTTCAAGCTACCGCGACAGTATTTAACCATTTTAGTAATAAAAGGGGTTTAATTTCCGAGCCACCATTAAGACGGTAGTTATCCTCCTAGATGAACTAGCTATTCACTAATTACCTAGAGGTAAATTAATCTTATTTCCAGTGTCATTTACTGTACTATTATACTGCATTATGATTTGTACTAAGAACAACAATGTCGATACGGCAATTCGATGGACTTAGTTTGAAAAAATCCAAGTCAGTTTTTGAAGATTCGCAATAGAAATTAGAGAGAGCAATATTGGACAGAACAAGAAAACTAGAATAATGACTGCCTCAAGTTATTTATGAACTGCGGAGCGAGGTAGGAAGGCAGAGTTCGGCGACCGTTCGTTGCCCGCCAAGACGAAGTCTGTGCGCACTTAGTTTCCACAAATAATTATTTCTGTGGTCTGTAATGATGTTTGGGAATACTTTGTTGATGTGTTGGTCTTTTGATGAGACAAAGTTACAGAATGGAATTCTGAAATCAGTTCTGTTCTTGAGTTATAAGTAGTGTAGCTACCACGACTTTCTTTTATATATGTAGATATTGGTATGAGCGGGATGAGAAGAGGTGATGTGATACGTTTGTCTGTCTTGAGATGTGATAACGACACGGAAAGTCTTCTCCCAGCTTCACACGCGCATGGACCCTGCTGGGTGATCGGGTGGGGATAGCCATACCGCAGGTTACTACGATTGGAAATCTATCGGACAAACTGTGTAGGACACCTGCTGCATGACGTCCTGCATTACTGCAGTACTATCGTACTTACTTACACTTAAGGAATATATCACTCAGTTTTAGGGCGAACCTTAACACGGCAAGGGAAGTTGATTGAGCTGTACTATTACGAAAATACAAACATTGAGTAGAGCAATTAACGTCAATGCACAAGATAGATTGACAATATACGGCATAGACAAAAGACAATATACGGCTAACTATAAATTCACAAATGACAGTGCTTAGTCTATCTCACGTAAATCCTAGTCCGTATATTTTGGCAGATATCTGAACCTTATGAGATCAACCACAAACAATTGTCATTTTAGAATCAGATTGGGTAGAATTTGAGGTTTCTCTCAATTTCTCTGGTAAAGTTCGTATCAACATAGCAAACTGTAGAAAGTGTGTATTGAATTACTCCAGAGCCGAGTTTCTAGCGCTGGGATGGTTATACCGCAGGTTAGTCGGATGGGAAAACTATCGGACAAGCTTTGTAGGACACCTGCAGCAGGAAGGATACCACACACGTCCTGCACGCCGCCCGTGCTGAAGGAGACTGCACTTTTTGGTTCCCCACTCTCTCCACGCTGCGGGGTCGTAAATTGGCGGTATAAGCGAATTCCTCATCCAAACACTTTCCATTGTTACATTGTTGCTTCTGTTCGTTCGACACCTACCGACGCTTCAACGTAAACCCCTCGAAATAAATATAAACCCGAACTTGTTCCTTGTCTTGGCAAGAAACCTTCCCGAAAAGACAAACGGTCCGACGATTGATTCGCGCAAGGTGGCCTAACATCAGCTGGCTACGCGCCGATCTTGATTTTCAAACGGCCGTTCCGTTTATTGCCGGACTCGTAAAAATCCCGTTTCCCGGTCTTGAACGAGGGCCGAACGCGTTTTTTCTCTGGTATAAATAATCGAAAACATGTTAACAACTTTATCGGAAAAAGAGTTCAGCCCGGGAATTGCTAAAATAACGGTCCAACCAGACACCAACTTCATATAACAAAATAATACATTTTTTCTGCATAGATATGCCCTCTCACAAGGATCAATGGACATAATGGCATTATGCTGTGTGTATCATCTAAATATTAATATAGCATTTTTACGTCAAACTGGAGGTTTTACATTTCAAATTTGATGGATGACAGAAATACATGATTTAATTCTGGGAAAGCAATAACAACAAATCAGCGAGTGGAACGTAACATTCAACCAGTAAGAATGAGAGAAAAGGAGAGAGAGAGAGAGAGAGAGAGAAGACTTTATTCATGAAAAAGAATATAGAATGGTAAACACAGATAAATAATAATCTGAATAATTTTGTTCGGCATTCGGCTGAGAGAACATACCATGAGGAATCGAATGAGCCCTTCCCCAGGTCCGTAGCTCAAATCATTCCCGATGTATGGCCCGATTTATGGTGCCAACATTTGCGTTATTTTGGTTTATTATTGTTTTTGTTTTGATTGCAGTAACCTAGTGATGTAGTGAACGTGGATACTGGAGTGAACTCGTAAATGGGGTTTATAGCCGATACACAAGTTGGAGTATTCTGATAACCATAAAAAACGCTGCAAATTCTTTCACTGGGGTTTATTATTCAATTGGCTTGCGTTCATGATTTGAATTTCTACTAAGCTTTGGAGTGTGCGTGTTTCACAGGTGATAGAGCGATTATTGAATTTCAGGAGGCACACAAATATGATCAACTGATCAATCCAAATAGGTATTTTGGTTGAGAACAGATTTACGTGCTCTATGCATATCTCCTGAAATTCAATAATCGCTCTATCACCTGTGAAACAGGGACACTTCAAAGCTTAGTAGAAATTCAAATCATGAACGCAAGAAAATTGAATAATAAACCCCAGTGAAAGAATTTGCAGCGTTTTTATAAACAATTGTCTTATGCTAAATATTTTTGACTCGTCGTAAATCAGACTAGAAGGATAGCGTTGCGATTTTCCCAGCATTATTTTCAGTAATCTTCTCTGAAGTATGTTAAGTTTGTCTAATGAGCTGGGATAAGCTCCCCCCAAGTCAAGATACCATACTGCAATGTAGACTGTACAAGTGAAATATAAATTTGTTTTATTCTATTTGTATGAAGTAGATATCGTACATTGTAAAATATGGCCACAAATTTCCTCAATTTGGAGTGCACATAGTCAATATGATTTCTCCATGTTAAGTTGTTATCAAGAATGGCACCCAAGTATTTATACGATGATACCCTTTCAAGTTGTTCGCATGAACAATAAATATCTGAATGAGCCACATGATATGAACATAACGAACGGAATAGAATGAAACAATTTTGATGCCGATTATAGAAGCCGCATGTCCTTCTTCGTACATTCCAAGAAACAAAGAAACTATACTATAGAACGAAGAAAAATGTTTCTACACTATAGACTATCGTGAACCTACCGTATTGTCCTCGACGTTGTCGGGTAGTGGACGGAATCCCCTCGTTTTCAGCATCTTCGTCACTCTCACTACATCTTACCGCATGGTTCGATCGGCAGTACGAAAAGCAGTTGTATTTCTTCGTCGTCCGAACTCATGTCACAAAAATGAAGCAAGTCGTAACTAACGGCGGCAATTAGAGACTTTAGATAAGGCGAATCGACAGGCACCTTCAAAAGAATGACATTTGGAAGGGACGGATGGAATGTCTTCATGTTGCGTTGCACGGAGTAGGTATTTTCAGAATCACGGGGTGTTTCCGCCTTCTACGCGGGCTAGCGTTGCGGCGTTTAAAACTAATGTGAAACAAACCATTTCCGCAAACCTCCAATTTGAAATGGAAAACCTCCAATTTGAAATGGAAAACCACTCATTTGAAATGGAAAACCTCCAAATTAATGTGTAAACCTGCAATTTGAAATGGAAAACCTCCAATTTGAAATGGAAAACCTCCACTTTGAAATGGAAAACTTCTCATGAAATGGAAAACCGCCAAATTAATGTGTAAAACCTCCAATTTGAAATGGAAAACCTCCAATTTGAAATGGAAAACCTCTCATTTCCAATTTGAAATGGAAAACCTCTCATTTGAAATGGAAAACCTCTCATTAATGCGTAAAACCTCCAATTTGAAATGTAATACCTCACATTTGAAATGGAAAACCTCCAATTTGAAATGTAAAACCCCCAATTTGAAATGGAAAACCTCCAATTTGAAATGGAAAACCTCCAATTTGAAATGGAAAACCTCCAATTTGAAATGTAAAACCTCCTACTTGAAATGGAAAACCTCCAATTTGAAATGGAAAACCTCCAATTTGAAATGTAAAACCTCCAATTTGAAATGTAAAACCTCCAATTTGAAATGGAAAACCTCCAATTTGAAATGGAAAACCTCCAATTTGAAATGGAAAACCTCCAATCTGAAAAGTAAAACATCCAATTTGAAATGGAAAACCTCCAATCTGAAATGTAAAACCTCCAATTTGAAATGTAGAACCTCCAATTTGAAATGGAAAACCTCTCAATTTGAAATGGAAAACCTCCAAAATTATGTGTAAAACCTCCAAAATGATGTGTAAAATCTCCAATTTGAAATGGAAAACCTCCAATTTGAAATGGAAAACCTCAATTTGAAATGGAAAACCTCCAATTTGAAATGAAAACCTCCAATTTGAAATGGAAAACCTCAAAATTGATGTGTAAAATCTCCAATTTGAAATGTGTAAAACCTCCAATTCGATGTGTAAAATCTCCGAATTGAAATGGAAAACCTCCAATTTGAAATGTAAAACCTCATTTGAAATGAAATGAAAACCTCCATTTGAAATGGAAAACCTCCAATCTGAAATGTAATACCTCACAATTTGAAATGGAAAACCTCCAATTTGAAATGGAAAACCTACAATTTGAAATGGAAAACCTCCACTTTGAAATGGAAAACGTCCAAATTAATGTGCGAAACCTCCAATTTGAAATGGAAAACCTCCACTTTGAAATGGAATACCTCACATTTGAAATGGAAAACCTCCAATTTGAAATGGAAAACCTCTCAATTTGAAATGGAAAACCTCCAATTTGAAATGTAAAACCTACAATTTGAAATGGAAAACCTCCAAATTGATGTGTAAAACCTCCAATTTGAAATGGAAATGATGTGTAAAACCTCCAATTTGAAATGGAAAACCTCCAATTTGAAATGGAAAACCTCTCATTTGAAATGGAAAACCTCCAAATGAAATTAATGTGTAAAACCTCCAATTTGAAATGGAAAACGTCCAAATTAATGTGCGAAACCTCCAATTTGAAATGGAAAACCTCACATTTGAAATGGAAAACCTCTCATTTGAAATGGAAAACATCCAAATTAATGGAAAACCTCCATTTGAAATGGAAAACCTCCATTTTGGACCTCCAATTTGAAATGGAAAACCTCCAATTCGAAATGTAGAACCAATTTGAAATGGAAAACGTCCAAATTAATGTGCGAAACCTTCAAATTGAAGTGTAAACCCTCCAATTTGAAAGGGAAAACCTCCAATTTGACGTGAGAATGCTATATAAAAATGGAATAACAAGCAGAAATTCTAATTCTGGGCTTATTTAGTATTAATTTTCTTCGTTGAGCACCCGAGGATAGCAATATTTATTACAGGAAAAAACTTGACCTGGAAAACGGACATTCTTTAACAAAATTTAAAACTTTCTTATTCCTATTTTTTCGCCCGTGAAAACTCCTTTACGGAATATGCTTTTCCGCCAAACGGATAGAAACATTCAACACTCTTTTCAATGGTGACCTTAAAATTGAGTTTATATTGTAAATTAAAGGAGTCATGACCATTTTAGTGACATTAGGTCTTGGTCACGAAAAAACATCTTAACGGTGCAAAAAGTTGGATTTTTAGATGAGTGAAACACATACTCGCGAGGATATTTTTGCTGCAAATTAATTTTAGAATTGATATTCGAAGTTTGGCCCACATCAAACGGCAGACAATAAGTTCATAATACTTCAAGGGTTCACTTTAGAGTTCCTTCCAGAGTTCTTTAGAGTTCAAAAAAAGTCTCATAAATATTTTAATTTATAAGTTTTGTATCCAAGTTATTTGATTTTCAAGATTATTTTCATCTTTTTGATCTCAAGTCTGTAAAACGGCCATAACACCCTTAAAAAACCAGTTCATGTGCAGGGGGGAATCCCTATAGGCAATCGCTTCACACGTACATGCCACGGCCCAAAAAACGTGAAGGTTCGATCTAGGGAATCGATAAAAATATTAAAAAACAAGAAAATAGACAAATTTACATGTTATTAGAACATTAATAGAGATTAGAGATCAACTCTACGAATTTCAAAGGGTTGATCAGAAAATTTATTTTTGATGAGTTTTTCTAAATTGAGAGGTGGCCAGTATGTGGAGAACAATGTTTTGTTTTTTCTTTCTTCTTTATTGTTTATTTTATTTTCTATAAAATCTCGTTTTATTTCTCTGTACCCATAAAAGAACAGTTAGTGCAGCCAAGTATTTAATCCAAAAGTTATTTACTTATTACTTTTGTCTGTATTTGTAACTTTTATATTTCACTTCTTTTTCTTTTCTTCAAATTGAAAAAAAAAAATAATAATAAATAAATAACTAAAAAAAGAAAATAAAAAATTACTTAAGAAATTGTGAAACCTATGACGTAGAACGTTAACAAATTTAAGCTCAAAAATATGATGAAAAGTGTAGTTGAATATGTGTAAAATATGGTTCAAAAATCCACGCAAAAATTATAAAAATTGAAAATCTTTAAATGTAATCACTTGAATTATACCGATAATTCACCTGTAAAACTGCAATTCCCCATTCCTGAAAACAAAAAGAAAAAAATAAAATAAATTTTGAAAAAAAAAAAAAAAAAAAAAAAAAAAAAAGAGGGAGAACCGCTTTGAAAATCAACTTATTTGGTCATGAATGAAACTTTAAATTTACGTCGGACAATAATGTTCCTTAGTCAGTTCAGAAGCGTCCTGGATTGTACTGTTAGAAAAGGAAATATAGTAACCAGGTCTGCAAATTATGGGGTTCAAACCGCTTCAATTTTCAGTTTTTAGTGAAGCCGATAATTTTTACTGATCATCCTGTACGATGGGAAAGTTAAGGCCCCAACAAACCAGTGTTAGGTTATAGTTGAATCACTGATTGCTGATTCATTCTGAGCTGTAATCAGCTCTTAACAGCGATTTTGAAGAAATTGCAGTTTCTTCATTGATTTTGATAACTTTTATTGCTCATACTGTATGATGGGAAAGTTAGGCCTCAACAAAACGGTATTCGGACATAGATCGGTTCATTTATTCTCTTATTTAATATCGATTGTTTAACATTTGTAGTTTCTTCAGTGATCCCGATAATATTCATAGATCATCCTGTATGATGGGAAAGTTAAGGCCCCAACAAACCAGTGTTCGGTTATACTTGAATGTGTTATACTGAGCTGTAATCAGCTCTTAACAGCGATTTTGAAGAATTTGCAGTTTCTTCATTGATTTCGATAACTTTCATTGCTCATACTGTATGATGGGAAAGTTAGGCCTCAACAAAACGGTATTCGGACGTAGATCGGTTCATTCTGAGCGGTTCATTTATTCTCTTATTTAATATCGATTGTTTAACATTTGTAGTTTCTTCAGTGATCCCGATAATATTCATAGATCATCCTGTATGATGGGAAAGTTAAGGCCCCAACAAACCAGTGTTGGACATATGCACTTGAATGTGTTCGTTCTGAGCTGTAATCAGCTCTTACTTGAATGTGTTATACTGAGCTGTAATCAGCTCTTAACGCGATTTTGAAGAAATTGCAGTTTCTTTTGATTTGTAACTTTATTTCAACTAATCACTCGAAGGGATAACCATTCTCACTGGAAAGTTAGGCCTCAACAAAACGGTATTCGGACGCGTTCATCTGAGGGCTTGTTTAATATCGATTGTTTAACATTTGTAGTTTCTTCATTGATCTCGATAATATTCATAGACCATCCTGTATGATGGGACAACAAACCGGTTGTTGGATTTCTTTGCTTTATTTCAACTAATCACTCGAAGGGCCTTCTCAGGAAAAAACTGGGCACGAGATAGCGGGTCGGGGGAAGATTGATAAAATTATAATCCTTCCCGAGAAATCCGCTTCGACGCGGGGAATTTTTTTTTTTCTTTTCGCGGAGCAGGAAGTTTGCAGCCGATTTGCATAATTCTCCTACGGCGGCCGATCCCTTTTGAACCGCTGAAAGTGCAAGGAACTTCGAGGATTCCTAGAATATTTCCTATTGAATATGTTAATAACAGTTGAATTTTATATTGCAAATGAGGGAAATCTTGAGATATCGAAAAAATACAATTATGGTAATGATGAAATTTGTGGAAAACGTGCGGGTTAGGCTATAGAAGGTATCGTAGGAGTTTCATTGTTCACAAAGAAAAGCTACGGTCTGCGCATTCCCCAAAGAAAAACTCATCAAAAACAATTTTCTTATATCCTAGAAATCCTATCTCGCTCAAACTATTGCAGAAGAACAGTCTAATAATTTCACATCAATTTCAAAACGATAGAATCATCAGTAGATACTGCGATTTTAACTAGCTGTTGAACTGCACAGGCTGTGACTCTCACTCGATTTTCATGATTCTTATCCTAATTCCTTCCTTCCTAAACATGGACATTACTTTCCACTGTAATAAACTCTGCTGGGAAAGTAAAAAATGAACATTACTTTCCACTATAATAAACTCTGCTGGGAAAGTAAAAAATGGACAATACTTTCCGCTATAATAAACTCTGCTGGAAAAGTGAAAATAGATATTTTCCACTATAAAGAAACTCAGCTTGAGTTCACTCCAGTATCCACGTAACTACATCACTAGGTTACTGATATCAAAACAAAAACAATAATAAACCAAAATAATTCAAATGTTGGCACCATAAATCGGGCCATACATCGGGAATGGTTTGACCTACAGACCTGGGGAGGGGCTCATTCGATTCCTAGTGGAAAGTTCTTCAAAAAGAGTTCAAGTTTAGGACGCCTTCACTTTTTTTGAGGTTTTTAGGGATTTTACTAAACTTCGACAACCATTAAAGGGCACTTTAAATTAAGTGAGAGAGTTGGCTCAAGAATTGGGGCGTCGTCGGACCAACATGGAATTTTCCTGAAAATTTCAGCTTTTTTGCTTCAGCCGTTTGGGAGAAATCGTGACTACGGACGGACGGAAATAAAATTTTTTATTGCAGATTCGGATTCTACACGCTTTGAAACGTAAACCATGAAATTTTGATTAGAATTTGTTTTTTTCAAGAGCGATTACAATGGTTTATTATTGAATAATAAACCAAAACTCTGCTGGGAAAGTTTTCCACTGTAATAAACTCTGCTAGAAAAGTAACAATGGACATTAGTTTCCACCATAATAAACTGGAAAGTAAAAATAGACATTACTTTCCACTATGATAAACTCTGCTGGAAAAGTAACAATAGACAATACTTTCCACTGTAATGAACTCTACTGGGAAAGTGGAAATAGACTTCCACTATAATAAACTCTACTGGGAAAGTAATGGTGGACATTACTATCCATTATAGTAATCTCTGCTGGGAAAGTAAAAATAGACATTACTTTCCACTATGAAAAACTCTGCCGGGAAAGTAAAAGCAGACGACACTTTCCACTATGATAAACTCTGCTGGGAAAGTAACAATGGACATTACATTCCACTATAATGAACTCTACTGGAAAAGTAGGAATGGACATTACTTTCCACTGCAATAAACTGTGCTAGGAAAGTAAAAATAGACATTACTTTCCACTATATAAAATGTACTGAGAACGTCAAAATGAACATTACTTTAAACTTTCCAACATTACTTTCCACTATGATAAACTCTGTGGAAAAGTAACAATAGACATTACTTTCCACTATAATGAACTCTACTGGGAAAGTAAAAAAAGACACTACTTTCCACTGTATAAAACTGTGCTGGGAAAGTAAAAACAAACATTACTTTTCACTATAATAAACTCTACTGGAAAAGTAACAAACACATTACTTTCCACTATAATAAACTCTGCTTGGAAAGCAAAAATACTCATTACTTTCCATTATAATAAACTCTGCTGGGAAAGTAAAACAGACATTACTTTCCACTATAATAAACTCTGCTGGGAAAGTAAAAATAGACATTACTTTCCACTATAGTACACTCTGCTGGGAAAGTAAAAAACAGTCATAACTTTCCACTATAATAAACTCTACTGGGAAAGTAAAAATAGACATTACTTTCCACTATAGTACACTCTGCTGGGAAAGTAAAAAGCAGTCATAACTTTCCACTATAATAAACTCTGCTGGGAAAGTAAAAACAGTAAACTGCTGGAAAAGTAATAATGGATATTACTTTCCACCATAATGAACCCTACTGGGAAAGTAAAAATGGACATTTTTTTCCACTAAAGCAAACTTTGTTAGGAAACTAAAATTGGACTTTCCAGTATATGGACTCTGTTGGGAAAGTAAAAACGTGTCCTACTTTCACGTAACGGTTTTTTCAGTTAGCTCAAGGATAAAGCATGTTTCATGCTACAAATCCCCGTAATTTTTAATAACTATTTGTAATTAGGGTCCGATACATCTAGCGTAGCTCTAACTGGCTGAACTGGAAAACTGAACTGGAAAGGCGGGAGGAAATAGTTACGACGTGGCGAGTCAATCTGCACGTTAGTAGGATCCGCCTTGCGAAAAAAAGTAGCTCAGCGCCGTTCTGAGAAACTCATACATCATAATGAGCGCCGCGGGCGCCGGCGCCGATCTAACTAGTTTGGACGGGGTGAACCGAACTCGGACCAAATCTGACCGGTTGATTTGATCTAACGATGAGCACAAGTCTGATATTCTAGAGTAAACGTGAGTAATGGGCCTCAGAACGATCCGATTACCTTAAGGCAGGGTCGAACGGTCGATCGCGAGTGCTTTTGTTTATTATTCAATGATAAACCGTTGTAATCGCTCTTGAAAAAAAATTCTAACTCCCCTGAAAATTTCATGGTTTACGTTTCAAAGGGTGTAGAATCCGCCGTACGCACGATTTCTCCCAAACGGCTGGAGCAAAAAATCTGAAATTTTCAGGAAAAATCAATATTGGCACTGTCACTTAATTTAAAGTGCCCTTTAAGGGTTGTCAAAATTTTGTAAAATCCCTAAAAACCTCAAAAAACGTTAGGCGGCCTAAATTTGGACTTTTTTTGAAGAACTTTCGATGAGGAGTCGAATGAGCCCCTCCCCAGGTCCGTGGCTCAAACCATTCCCGATTTATGGTGCCAACTGGTTTATTATTGTTTTTCTTTTGATTGCAGTAACCTAGTGATGTAGTGAGCGTGGATACTGGAGTGAACTCCTAAAAGGGTTTATAGGCGATACATGGGTTGAAGTATTCTGATAACCATAATAAAAACGCTGCAAATTCTTTCACTGGGGTTTATTATTCAATTATCTTGCGTTCATGATTTGAATTTCTAATAAGCTTTGGAGTTTCACAGGTGATAGAGCGATTATTGAATTTCAGGAGATATGCATAGAGCACGTAAATCTGTTCTCAACCAAAATACCGATTTGGATTGATCAGTTGATCATATTCGTGTGCCTTCTGAAATTCAATAATCGCTCTATCATCTGTGAAACACGCACACTCCAAAGCTTAGTAGAAATTCAAATGATGAATCATTGAATAATAAACTCGAGTGAAAGAATTTACAGCGTTTTTCAGCAGATTTCGAGAAGAAAGAGAATTCCATCCGGGCGGTGGAAGATTCGGCCCAAGTCCGAAGAGATAATTACTCCTCGGATTATCACAGGTAAAAACTTCCCCTCTCTCGAGTCGGGCGATAAGCCGTATGGAAAACTCTGCCCATGATTCTCAGTAGCAATGGAGCACTTGTCTGTCACACCAGTGATTAATGAAAGGGGAAGTGTGATGTTTGAGATCGTCGATGTCTCCGACCCGAAAAAAATATTCAAGTTTAAGAAGCGTCGCGATTTGGCGAGTGGAGAAATTGGTTGGCGGTAAGTTATACTGTTAACTGTTAACTGTACTGAGTACCAAAAAGAAGTTTTAATAAAAATAAATAGTTGTTCAGATACCCCACTAACAAAAACTCTCATGGTTTTGTGGCCAGAGTAAGCCACCATTATGCGCCGAATGTATGTGCGGTTTGACGATTGACGATTTGACGTTTGACGATAGTCACTTTTGACTGAACCTTGTGATATTCTAGTATACATTAGGAAAACTTGAATGTGCCAATTATATATGTTCCTGTGACGATCTCTAAATATACTTGTAAACAGTAGCAGTTCCTCTGGGCCGAATTTTCCACTACCCAATACCTAAACCTCAGGTAATATTTTGTTTGGGCCGAATTTCCCACTGACCGGAGGGTCTCTAATCCGCTTGGGCCGAATCTTCTACAGGTATTAGGGGTCTGGGCCGAATCTTCCTTCGCCCTTCCACATCCGTGCACGTAGCTTGCAACTGCGGCTCTTCAAGTGCAGTTGTCAGATAGGGAGCTGAACACACTGATTTAGTTCTTCACACGGACGCCGCGGTTTTTGAGTCGTGGAAAATTCCTAGAAAGGTTTCCAGAATTGTTGCCCGAAATAACAGCTTTTCTAGACGAAAGAGGTGATGACACTGAGATGTTGAAAAACGAAAAATGGCTGACTGATTTGGCATTTTTGACTGACATCACAATGCACTTAAACACCATTAACTTGGAGCTTCAAGGTAAAGGAAAAACTATTATTGAGATGGTTAGCGCAGTAAACGCATTCAAAAGTAAATTGCAACTTATGATAGATCAACTGAAAAGAAAGGATCTGAAACATTTTCCGTCTTTGAAAGCAAGGATTCCTCAGTTGAATTATGATACGTATGAGGCTGAAATATCAAATAATTTGGGACAATTCGAAATGCGTTTTTATGATTGCAGTAAATTGGTAAATATAGCATCATTTATGAGTCATTTTCATGTAAAAACGTTGAGGAATTAGTCACTGAAGTGGCAAGTCGGTTTAAAATGAGTTTGTGCAAATTATATCAGATATACATCTCAAAGCTACAGCATCTGATACAAATTTCTGGTGTTTTATGAGATGAATATCGAATATTTGTAAGCTGACCACCACCGATATAATGAAATTGATTTTCTGTTATAGGTAAACGTGGATGCTATTATAAATAAGAAGTTGAGGCAACTGGTGACAATGGTCATGCTTTTGAGAATGGCCTACAGCCAAAATAGTTTCCGCTAGGTTGGGCTCGTTTTTTTGTCCAGGACAAGGTGCCTCCCTAGTTGTGAAACCTCCCTTTCATCATGTTACCTCGCTCAGCTGATGCAAAAGAAAGCAAATATTCGCTAATCGTTTGATTTAGGTACCTATTGAATAATTTCGAGAAGTGAAAGCCTCGCGAGGAGCGACGTGTGACCCCGTTCGTGATGAGGGAGCTCCCTTCACAGATTAGCAAACATGCAGAATCACCACATCAATCCCTCTCAAGCCTTCGCGAATGGGAAGTTGGGAGCCGACGGATTTTCTCTGATTTCACCGGGGAAGGCAGAGGAGATCTCACTTCTTAATCATTGTTACTTCTCACTTGATGGCCAACTTTGGAATGCCAGCAAGGGCCAACATGCTGCATTGTTTCAAGCTCGTAAAAGCTCTAATAAAATCCACGACGGTCGCAATTTAAATATAGAAGTACCTCGCGATACGATGGGTTCACGATACGATGAGTTCAAGATATGAAGTGGAATATCGCAAATATTCGTGCTCGCAAAACGATACTTTTTCGAGAAAGATCCCGATACTGACATCTACGATACTGAAGCCAGAAAAAATGCGTCCAGCTCGTGCAATGGACAATGTGATTGACATTTGTATGAGTCATTTTCGAAACATTTTGAGAAGTTGTCAGAAACAGCCTTCTTTAGATTAATATTTTTCGAAGATGCCCCAGAAAGTGAAGAAGCGAGTGTTTCTATAGAGAAAACTAGAAAGGAAAGTGAAGACGATGATGTAGACCAGGGGTCTCCAAACTACGGCCCGCAGAAGGATTTGGACATTAGATTGGTTTCCCAAAAATACTTTTATCATATAAATGATTAACAGGAGAACAATCCATTTCTTAGCAACCGACCCGACAGTTAAGGCGCCCCCCCCCCCCTTCCCGCTCAACAGTCCTTCAACTAACCTTCGGGTGGGCTCCTTCCGCCCTTTGTTATCCCAGCATCACCACTTTTCCGTCCGCCCGAGGGGGTCATTCGTGTACCTGCCACCTTGGTAAGCACTAGCCTCTCTGGTGCTCTGGTTGAATCTACAGATTTTTCCAGGGAGTTCGTTTAACTTAGTAAGTATCGTTTATGAACACAGAATGCGATCACGTAAACCCTTGTTAGCCCCCCCCCCCCCCCCCCAGCCGTAGCTTTCATCTCTGTTTACTAGCTCCCCTCCTCTGAGCTAGAATCCCCTATTTGTAGGTTGCATAGGCAATTTTTCATCTTCGGTACTTAAATGTGTAAAATTAATAATTTAAATGATCTGGCTGTAGAACCATAGAGGTCTACTGTCCCGCTTTTTATTTTGAATATAATAATTTTAAATAAATAAATAGGAAATATATATCACTTAAATGCTTTGTTTTTATATTCCTGAAAATGAAATTGTTATTATTTCTTATTAAACGATGAAAAAGTAATGTTTAATCACTAAAAACCAAGTTTTGGTTCCTATATTAGGCCTGATTTTAAATTTGTCAAATTCGTCTAGGAGTGTTTGAAAACCCTATTTTAAAGTGACTTTAAGTGAAGTTCAAAATTGTTTATTCGTGAAAATTCAATTGTTAATATTTTTGATTGAACAACGAAAAAGTGTCAATGGAATTTAAAAACGCTGCAAATTCTTTCACTGGGGTTTATTATTCAATGATTCATGATTTGAATTTCTACTAAGCTTTGGAGTGTGCGTGTTTCACAGGTGATAGAGCGATTATTGAATTTCAGGAGGCACACGAATATGATCAACTGATCAATCCAATTAGGTATTTTGGTTGAGAACAGATTTACGTGCTCTATGCATATCTCCTAAAATTCAATAATCGCTCTATCACCTGTGAAACACGCACACTCCAAAGCTTAGTAGAATTTCAAATCATGAATCATTGAATAATAAACCCCAGTGAGAGAATTTGCAGCGTTTTTAACAATTTTTATTGTTGATTTACTACCATACCATCAACTGGAAATTAGATGAGCTATACGGTCAATACATCTACATTTCATCAGCTTTCTATCGGTTAATTAGATTTTCATTTTGGAGCTTACAGTCGCTTTTTCGTCATTCCCAACGATTCGTTGAGTAATTCCAGCCAATCGAATCGATAAGCCAACTGTAATTCAGGTGTGTAATAAATTCTTAGTGAATATTTCACTTGGCGATAGTCGTAGGTCTTTGGACGGGAACATTGTGTCATTTATAACTCGCGCGTTACGTCATGTTCCGCGGTGACCAAGTTTAGGATCCCAGTTACATCAGCCCCCTTGGCACTGACGCTTCCCTCGTGACGGCAGGCGGTCTGATCTCCCGCATTTCGAATTCCCCAGCTTCCCAGCTGATCCCGTTCCCTGCGAGCCGCGCTCGTATCGTTGGCCGATTAATGATATCAAGTTCGTTCGCCGAAGGCCGAGGTCGGGTTTGCCAAGATCGTCCGTCGGGGAATCAGCGGTACGAATTGACGTTTAAACGGAACCGTAGCTGAGCGTCGTTTAATTTTGGAACCTGGTTTAAGCTACTGTTCCAGACCAAATGAAACCTTTTCCACGTCAAATGAAATATTTTCCAAATCAAATGACCTATCGTAGAAAGAGATTGACAAAATGTAAATTCTATGGATTTAGGCATAGAATTATCGAAGGAGATCTCACCTTAGTAGAATAGGAAACAATTAGAAAAGTTTGAGAAATTTCTAATCGTTGAATGTGAGTAGCTACTTGCCTTGTTATGTGTGGCTACTTGCCTATCTAGGTACCTCATTTCACTCATTTTCTCAATAGGTTAATTAGATTTGGAAAAAGCTTCGTTTGGTTTGAAAAAGGTATCATTTGATTTAGAAATGTTATAAAACACATCTCATAAACATTAAAGATATATATTCAAAAATTAATGACTTACAAAATCAATTTAAATGACTTGGCATCTCAATTTAAACTTTCGGCGACTCAATTTCTACTTCTGGCTTCCATACCACTTCGAGCTTTTGGCATATCATTTTATACTTTTCACAAATCCCAACCAACCCAACATTCCACCCCATATAATGATCAATAAATGTTTTTTCTCTCTCTTAATTATTATTAAAAAAAGACTTACAAAATTTGTAAGTCATTAATTTTTGAATATATAATTGAATTTGAATTTTGAATATTAAATAGATGATATTTAATATTAATCAAACAAATTTGGGTTTCTTTGTTGAATTACTGTTTTGATTTGGTCTACCTATTGCATTCTACCTTGGCTTCTTCTACTATTCTCATCATCGCTTATCTAATCTCTTTTTTTAAGAGAGAGAGAGAGAGAGAAAACATTCATTGATCATTATATGGGGTGAAATGTTGGAATAATTGGGTTTGTGAAAAGTATTAATTGTGCCAAAAGCTCGAAGTGGTATGCCAAAAGTTGAAATTGAGTCGCCGAAAGTTTAAATTGAGATGGCAAAAATATTAAAATTGATTTGTGCCAAAGGTCTCAAATTAATTTGCCAAAATTTTCAATTATCTAATCTCTTATTTTCGGATTATCATTCTTTCTAATCATTAAGAGGATATTTTGTCATCCTACGTAATGGACCATCTTTCCGTTCGTTCGACTAGTTGTAGTTGCACTATGTCGTTAGCAACAATGTATTGATTTAAGATTCACGTAGGACGTTTCCGAACCGTATAGGGTTGAATTTGTCACAATGCGGATCAATTATCAGAATCTAAGCTTCTATGATCCGGTGCTTAGTTGACCAATAATTCGATATTTTATGTACGAACAAAGACTTCCAGATTTCGGAAAGTACTACACTACTTATGCACGGTGATATATAATCATAACAGTACATTTATGGTGTGATTGCAACAACATGAAGCTATGATGCTTCTGTTATTCCGACCAAATTATGGACGACCAATAATTTGATTACAAGTGTTGAAACCAAACTTATTGGTGCATGGTGTTATAGTTATAGCCATGATATTTATGGTATGATAGCAATAACATGAAGTTACAATGCTTCTATGATCCGGTGCTTTGTTGGCCAATAATTCGATGTTTGATGTTTATAGATTTCTTGATTTCGGAAAGTACTACACTACTTGTGCACGGTGATACATAACCATAACAGCAGAATTATGGTGAGATGCCAATTACTGGATGGTATGATGCTTATATTATTCCGCGCTTGGTCAATAATTTCATTTGATGTGTGAAAGACTTGATGCATGAACGCATTACTTTAGTTATTCATGATGTCATATTATCAGAACAGAACTATGTACCGTTGGTAGGATTTTTAATGACAAGAATCTAAGCTTTTATGATCCGACGCTCCGTTGTTGACCAATTATACACATAATTGCAGCCCGAATTTCGTCAATTGATGTGCATGCCCTGAGGCAACCTTCAACAACATCCTGACCTCTATCCCATCTATCACCAAGGCGTTCCCCCCAAAACGTCCAATAACCTCTTCATCGGTGAAGCTGTATGTATGGGTGGACAAAAGTATAATTGTGAAGGATAGTAATCATGATTTGATAGTCAATATATGCCTAAAGAGAGTTAAGATGAACATCGTTCACACTTTCTGTCGAAAATCCTGAAAAATTCATGATATATCATTTTTAATTACCTACAGCCAGGCAATATATCACTTATTTTTTCTCCGAAACAAAATCAAACATAAAATCGTTTAAGGCAGGAAACTGTGACCTAATATTGATGTGTATATAAAATAACACCTGTCGTACTACTTAGTACTAAATAAAACACACATTTTCAGTTAACGCTGTAACCTATGAAGAAGAAGACGGCCACATTTCCTACCACCCGGACACAGCGGACTGCACGATGTACTACAAGTGCGAAGGAGAGCGGAAACCAATAATTCGATGTATGAAAATACATTAGCTAGGCATAATCATAACAGTATCTTTTTAGTACGATGGCAATGAAATCAAGCTTTGATGATTCCATGATTCCGGACTTGGTTGACAAAAATATGAAAACAATAATTCCAATTGAAAAACAACAAAAACGCAACCAATAATCTGATAAGATGTGTGAAAACAGGATTTATCGATGCATTAACGCATTACTCTACTTATCTAAGGTGTCATAACAGTAGTAAGTAGGTACCGTTGTTTATCCTTTGGCAACAATCTAAGCTACTATGATCCGATGCTTAGTTGACCAATAATTCGAGGGTTTTTGTATGGAAATAAGGATTTATTAATGCACGAAAGTACCCATTACTAATGCATGGTGATAGACTACAATAACAGCATGATTATGATGTGACGCCAATAACGCGACGAAGCTTCAATGTTCCTACGATTCCTTGTTTTGTTCACCAATAATTTGATAAGATGAGAGGAAACAGGACTGATTGACGTATTAACGCATTATTTTACTTATCTAAGGTGTTATACTGTCACTTGATGACATGAGCGCCCGCAGGGAGGGGCCAGGGGAGGCCATTGCCCCCCCCCTGAGAATCAGGATAGTATGCATAAATTTTTGTCAGGTTAACGTTTTGAAAAATTCAGTATGTCCAAAATTAATAAATATCGTCAATTCCGCATAAACGGCGGGATAAGCTCACATTTTTGGAATGGATAAGAGAAGAGTACAATAATTGTACAACAAGAATTATTCTTGTTCAAGTCATAATATTTTACTTCCATTCAGATCACGTCACACCTAATTTCATTTTGAAGCAAATACATATTACTATAAACATTTTTGACTTTTACTTTTTTACCGCTAAGTTTCATACCCCCCAGACCATCAAGTTTCATAGGCCCCCTGGGAAAATATTCTGCGGGTGCCCATGCTTGATGACGCCCCCCCCCCCCACCCCCCCCAACAAAACAAAAATGTAAAAAATACTCGTAAGCACCCCCTATTTTATCCAAAATTAAAAGAACCTTTATATACTTCAAAAGTTGTTGATTTTTGGGCATTTTTATCCCACAAAAGTAATACAAAATTTAGGACACCATTAGATCATCATTATCACAACTCAGTGATAACATTAGCAACGAATACCAAATCGCGGTGCAGCTTGTGTGCGTCGACTGACCACCAGCGCATCTCCCGAAACCATATTTAAATTAATTACAAGGTTGATTATCATGTACGTTCTATCTAGTGATGTAATATATTTTTGAATGTCGTCATGTTAAACACTGTTTCAATCAACTTTAACTCCCCACTCCCCAATCTTTTTACCCCTGGGGCCCCCCCCACCAATAATATCAACGAAGCAATCTGCGTCATAACCCCCCCCCCCCCCCCTGTGGGAACCCCTGCCGCTGACCGTATAATAACTAATGATAAATAACTAACCCTATAATAATTGATAATAATACACCATCAAAGGGAACAGTTGATTGATTGATCTGATTTACGAAACAGTACACAGCAGCACGGAAAGAGAGTAGGAAAACACCAGGGAAAAGAAACGTCTGCCAAGTAGGTGTGGCACATAGCTTCCTCGTATCCATAACATGACTTTATAGATCATTGAAAATTATTATTGACTAAAGAATAAAATATATGCATCGTTCAATGATGGTTCAATATGGTTCGATCCAAGCTTGAGGCTAAAACTTTATTTTCTCTTTATTACTCACGAGGACCATCTTTACATCAGTCCGAACAATCCCTGGAAATTTCATCGAAATCAGTCAAGAACTCCCGGAGTTATGCGCGTAACAAGGATTTCGTTTGTGCATGCGCAGAGAGTACTATTGATCCCGGGGTCATGAAACCTATAGAGGACCATCTACACATCAAACCGAACAATCCCTGAAAATTTCATCGAAATTGGTCAAGAACTCCCGGAGTTATGCGCGTAACAAGGATTTCACGTTTGCGCATGCGCAGAGACTACTATTGATCCGGGGTTCATGAAACCTATAGGGGACCATCTACACCCCAACCCGCACAATCCCTGAAAATTTCATCGAAATCGGACTATAACTTCCTGTAGTTTTGCCCGTAACAAAGATTTGCTGACAGATACAGACACAGACAGACACGGAACCAAAATTGTTCAGAAAGGTCTAAAACGCAAAATGCGAGTGGAATTTTTGAATTTGGAGGCAAAAAAATGTTCACGTTCCGAAAGTGAAAACAATGCTCCCGCTACCTTGGTAGACTCGGAAGCAATAAGGTGATGGTATAGCTACCAAGGTTCCCCGCGGAGGTCGGAAACTAACGTGAATTTATACGAGCGAAATACTTACTTGGAAACGTGTTTGCACATTGAGGGAATAGTCTAGTTGGAATATATACGTTTGATCAGGGATCTATTTTCGATATGTTGCCTGTATCGAAGTGTTATGAGTGTGTGTTCAACTAAAGACAATCGTTAAACTCATAGGTAGTGAGTGGCACAATCACACTAGTGAATTTATAAGTGCATAATTGCACATTAAGGGAATACTCTAGTTAGAATATATACGTATAATCAGGGAACTATTTTCGATATGTTGGCTGTTTCGAAGTGTTATTTATGTTTGTTCAACTAAGGACAATCATTAAACCCACGGGTAGTAGGTAGTAAGGAACAATCACGCTAGTGAATTTATACGTGCACACTACGTATTTAAGAACGTGTTAGCACATTGAGGGAATAGTCTAGTTGGAATATATACATGTGATAAGTGAACTATTTTCGATATGTTGGCTGCGCTACGGATAATCGATAAACTCATAGGTAGTGTAATTTATACGTGCATAATAAAACTTAAAGAACAGAGATAGTTCGAGAGAAAATACGAGTACTATCAGACTAAAGAAAAACCTTTGGTTTTTTCCATGATTTTAGTCAGAGAAAAGTCTGAAACGGATTCGTATCATGTTATTTATTCCTCTTGGGCTTAGCTGGTCCTACAACCTCCCGTAGACCAATTATAATCTATTATCCTTCTATTGATCAATCATTGCATGGGACTTCCTAAACATGCGGCACCTACCTAATCTCGGACTATATGATTGGTTATTAGAGATTTTGTAGGAAAATACTTGGTACTTACCTATGTATTTGCATGTTCCCGCATTCAATTGTATCAATCCATGAAGATTCATAGTCCGAATAGATGGAAGATGAAGACGGAACGATGTTTGCGCGAACACGAAACCGAGTAGACTGCCGGAGACGGCCACACCCGAACACGGACAGGAAAGAACTGGTCGAGGCCGGCCGCTCTGCGATGAGGTGGCCGGCGGAGGGATACATAGGCGGGCGCCTCAGTTCCCGGAAAGTTCACACCCGCGGTAGCGGGAACGTCAGATCACGTTCGGTGACGGGCGCGGTACCGTCAACATCAAATCTTCCTCCAGTCACCTCCCGTCACGTCGCCTGGCGAGCGATCAAAACCTGACGTGATCGTCTCTCTCCCCCCAGACGGAACGGAAAACGGTCAAATCGCGTCTCTCAGCTGGGTTTATTCGTTCTCTTTCTCACCACTTCTGTTCTGATTTTCGTTTCTGATTTGCTGATTTATTTCACCTCGTTCTTCTTTAGTTGTAACTTCTAATGTATGACGAAAAGTTGATTGAGTGCGTTCGGGAACAGCGATTTCTTAACGATTTTTCTCATCCATTCTATTCAGAAGTGCAGAGGAAATCAAGGGAATGGCAGCAAATAGGGCAAACACTCAAACAATTTAAGGAAGTTTGTAACATATTTTGCTTCCGAGTCTACTAAAGTAGCGGAAGCATTGTTTTCACTTTCGGAATGTGAAAATTTTTTTGTCCCCAAAATCAAAAATTCCACTCGCATTTTGCGTTTTAGACCTTTCTGAACAATTTTGGTTCCGTGTCTGTCTGTCTGTGTGTCTGTCTGTCTGTCAGCAAATCCTTGTTACGGGCAAAACTACACGAAGTTACAGTCCGATTTTGATGAAATTTTCAGGGATTGTGCGGGTTGGGGTGTAGATGGTCCCCTATGAGTTTCATGACCCCCGGATCAATAATAGCCTCTGCGCATGCGCAAACGTGAAATCCTTGTTACGCGCGTTTTTACCCGATACCGACCCTGGAGATTGGTGAAGTTGAGGAAGATGGAGGATGAAGACAGGGATGAAAGGCTGTGCCCTTATAAAATGACCACCATTTTAAGTAAGATACCACTAAGCATTCCTGACGAGACGCCAAACTCGATCAACTCCGTGGCACTTTTCTTGCACCACACTTCGCGGCATGACACGGTCGCAGCCTTGACGTACACACACAGGCAGACATGGTACAAAAGTTATTTAGACAGGGAACCCCCCCCAATGTCTGTTTTAAGTGAGAATTTGAAGCAACGCAAATTAGAACTTGGGTACCTTACAGATATTTTTGAAAAAATGAACGAAGTCAATATAAGGCTTCAAGGAAACAAGATGAACCTCTTCAAGGCCAAAGGAATTATTTCATTCACAAGATAAATCTCAGCCGTAAAGAACTGATTCAGTTTCCCACCCTTAAGAAGTTTTCAGTGTCGGATAACGAGATTCCTGAACTCCCCAAATACAAAATCCTAATTTTTACTGATCACGTTGATCAGTTAAAAACTGACATGGAATCAAGATTTGAAGATTTGATAAAGTTGCAAATTCCGGATTGGATTGCAGATCCCTTTTCGTTTGAAGCTGCGGACAAGCTCGATAATTCTTTACAGAGGGAGTTTCTAGATTTGCAGTATAACTGTGAAGTTATTATTATTATTATTTTTAATTTTTATTGGCATCGAAATACAAATTAACAAACATTTTGTAGAAGAAATAATAAAGTAGAAATTTAAAAAAAAACTGGTTATTGGGCAGAACCCAGGAAATGAACGAAAATACGACTCTCTTAAAATTAAAATAAATAAACTGACGCCCACCAGAAAATAAGTTCCTGAGAACTTGTGCTATCCGGTGGAGTCGCAATCTATGGCACGGTCGTGGAAGTTTAGGCCCAATTAGAACAAATTAAAAGAACCCTCATAAAAACTAACGTATATCACAAAAAATTAAAAAATTAAACTTTCATAAACACATTTAACTTCTTCTTAAAACTAGATAAATTATGAAAATATGACAAATTCAAATCGTTATCGTACAAAAATTTCAGCGCACCCACATACGCATTTCTTTTAAAAAATTCTGTCTGAACCCTCGGCAACGAGATACCAGAATCAGCATAGTTCCTTGTTCTCGAAAAATTACAAACATCTTCTTCACAAATCCCAGTCTATACCTGGATGCGTGAAGCAGAGCGGTTACGGGTTAGCCTGGGTGAAGTTTATGAACACTTATCCACAATTTTGGAGGAAAATTGAACATATTTAGTTGAAAAAGGATTCAGTTCTGTTGTCCAGCTCCTCACGAATAACAGAAATAAGTTGGACATTTGCCTCAAAGGAGACTTGCGCCTAAACTTGACGAACATAAAGCCGGCTATTCAAGCTTTAGCTGAAATCCACCAAGCATAAGGCAGCCATTGAAAAGGCAAAGTAACACAAAGTTTTCTTTCATTTTTTTGTTCATCTTTTAACTGAATTTTCCTAATTTCTCTTATTTTTTTCTTTTAAAAAAATCTATAAAAATTGTTTATTTTCTATTTCATTTAGGAGTTTTTTGTTTATATACAGTAAAATTGTTTAACCTGGATTTCTACATCTTATTATTTTTACGGGTTATTTTTTCTGGGTTATTTTAAAAAATCTATAAAATTTTAATTTAGGAAAATTGAACATTTAGTTTGTTTTCTATTTTGGACATTTGCTTCAAAGGAGTTTGCGCCTAAACTTGACGAACATGAAGCCGGCTATTAAAGCTTTAGCTGATAAGCATGAAAAGGCAACTTTTCTTTCTCTTTTGTGTTTATATAAAAAAATCTATAAAATTGTTTAAAATAATGAAATTGCTTTATTATTACATTTTTAAAATAATAAAATTGCTTTATTATTACATTTCACTTCAAATTTAAATTAGACATACAAGGAAAAATGAAAATGGGGGGGGGGGCGATAGGTTTAGTCAACCTCCAGAAAGAGGCGATGGGCCACAAAAGGTTGGGAACTATTGAGCTATGCAATGGCAACAATCTAACCTACTATGATCCGGTGCTTGGTTGACCAATAATTCGATGTTTTTTTGTATGGAAATGAGGATTTATTAATGTGCGAAAGTACTACATTACGTATGCATGGCGATACATAACCATAACGGCATTATGGCAACAAAATTGTCGTGTGCACCCAATAAAACGAAGCTTTAACGCTTCTACGATTCCGTGTTTTGTTCGCAAATAATTAGATTTGATGGATGAAAACCGGACTTATTGATGCACGGACGAATTACTCTAGATATTCATGGTGTTATAATATAATGTTTTAATATGATGTTCTATTATTATAACAGTACTATGTACCGTTGTGGAGCTACGCAATTACCTAGCTTCTATGATCCGGTGCTTTATGACCAATAATTCGATGTTTGATGTACGATAACAAAGACTCATTGACGTGTGAAAGAACTACATTACTTATGGATGGTTATATATAATCATAACAGTATCTTTGTTTTGTGGTGACAATAACATGAGGCTTTGATGATTCTATGATTCCGTGTTTGTTTAACAAATGGGTGACCAGATTTATTTTTTCACGAACGCATTACTTTACCTATCCGTGGTATTATTTGATCATAACAGTACGATGTGCCGTTGTGGAGCTACGCAATTACCAGAATAAACAGCTTCTATGATCCGGTGCGTAGTTGACCAATAATTCGATGTTTGGAAAGACTTATTAACGTAAGAAAGCACTGAAAGGCGATACATAATCATGACAGCATCTTTGTAGAGTGATTGCAATAATATGAAACTACGATGTTGTTATGATCCGGTCTTTTGTTGACCAATAATTTTGAATGTTTGATGAATGTCAACAAAGACTAAATGTAGTACGATGTATGTCATGAAACATGTAAGATATGTACTACATCACTAATGCGTAGAGGTATATAAGTGGAACGGTACCTTTGTGGAGTGATGGCAATGACATGAAGCTTCCGTCTGTGTTACTTCAACAGTTCGACACAGGAACCACGGGGGGAACATCAAACATTTTTAACACGGTAAAAGAGACAATCGAACACTTTTTTCGTCGACTAAACGAAACCACAGACTGAAGAGAAATCGCCGGTAAATTGAATCGATGTTGTTATTGACAATTTTAGAATCAAAACAAATCAAAACAATTTTTGTTTTTCACGAAAGTCGTAAGACGTGACGCTAACCCGAACGGAGAGTCAACTGATGGGAAAAGGCTTCGGAGACGAGCGAGGCGGGAGAAAACGGAAGAGGGTGGTGGGGGTAGGGGGGAATAGCCCCGGCCGCGTGACGTCATAGGGGGGGACCGCGGTGCATCTCCGGAGGGGAAGAGGGTGCCGTTGCTTGTTGCAGCCCGTGCAACCAGTTGCAGGAGCGGGAGGGAGAGGGGACGTGTTTATCTATAGGGGCGGGCTGTAGTGGTGTGAGAGGGGAAATATCGATAGGGGGATAGTAAATTCGTTCACCTCCTTCATGCATAGATAGAACATCTCGTAGGAGGTTCCTTTGATTGATACGGAATTGCAACCAGTTGCAACGATGGAAAAGGATTACAAATTACCCCTTAGTGGCAAGTGGAGTGTTTCACAGGTGATAAAGCGATTATTGAATTTCAGGAGGCACAAATATAGTAAAAAATGTCTCCGGGTGTTCTATAGCCGTGCCCCCCATTTTCAATGCCTGAATTCTCCACGAAAAAACATCCTTTCTGAAAATTTTAGGAGTGATTTGGAAACGTTGAAACCTCCTCTGTAGCATCGTACAACGAAAAAGTACCCAAAATTAATCCATCACTTGGTAAAACCTTTCTAAAAAAAGTGGGGGGCACGGCTATAGTTTTACACTAGTGAAAAACTACAGCAGTGCCCCCCACGCCTTTAATCGCTGTCCAAGCACTCACCTTCCGATCCCAGGGTTTATTAGTTGTTCTACGACTTTTATCGATGGATTTTGTACCCAAACAGTCAATGTTATTGTCGTAGATTGCCAGTTTCAGACCCGAGAGACCCGTTGAATCATGTCGAACAGAACCAGATAATAATGTAAATAGATGCATCGAAGAGGAACAACGGAAAGACCAGTCTTGAGTTACAACGCGACGATGAAGGTTGAACAATTGTACGAACGAATTGTACCCCACTTTTTTTAGAAAGGTTTTACCAAATGATGGATTAATTTTGGGTAGTTTTTCGTTGTACGGTGCTATAGAGGAGGTTTCGACGTTTCCAAATCACTCCTAAAATTTTCAGGAAGGATGTTTTTTCGAGGAGAAATCTTTTGTCGAAAATGGGGGGCACGGCTATAGGTAACTCATCTATTTTTCCAACTGATCTATACTTTACTAAAAGGATTGATATAGGATATTTTTTTGTTTTTGTCCAGACCAGCAAACTAGACGATAGACGAAGGCTGACGCGTTTTTGGAATTTTGGAAGTCCGCATTTCCGCAACTTGGCTTGGGGGGCACCGCTGTAGTTTTTCACTAGTGTGAAACTATAGCCGTGCCCCCCACTTTTTTTAGATAGGTTTTACCAAATGATGGATTAATTTTGGGTACTTTTTCGTTGTACGGTGCTATAGAGGAGGTTTCGACGTTTCCAAATCACTCCTAAAATTTTCAGAAAGGATGTTTTTTCGAGGAGAAATCTTTTGTCGAAAATGGGGGGGCACGGCTATAGAACACCCATGTCTCTGTACACCCCAAAACTGTGTATTTATCCAGGGAAGCTAATTCGGATGTTTACACAAGAATACATGGAACGAAGTCTCCATAAGCAAACTGGAGTTCATCTGAATCCGTAGAGGATCAATCAAGACTCTTCCCTACATCCTTCGGCAACTACTATCAGAGGTCTAGAATCATGAATATTGTGGTATCATCATTTTTTCCGTAGACGATCACGCAGGTCTCCCAGTATAGGGACGACTTCCAGAATTGATCCTGGAGGGTGGGTTACAAGCCAAACATATAAAATAATAATAGTAATAATTATAATAAATGAAAATAGAAATAAAAAAGTAGCTGAATACGAATCCATTCTAGACCAATCTAAGACCAAGGAAGTGAAGAAAAAACTATAGCTGTATGTCTCTCTGGGTGTGCCTGTTACAAATGTTATGGACGCTAACAAGTTGACAATTCTTTAACGATTTCCATGATTTGTTATTACTGTATGTGTAGTTTATTGTTATTGTTATGGTACAGTAAGACGTTCTGAACTATCGCCCTCAGGTACCTTCCAGCTTGGTTCAAAATCTCGTCGATTCGATGAAGTTCCGTTTGTTGGAAGTTGTCAAGCAAAAAGGAGGGCCCACGAGCTATTACTCCATTTTTTGAGCTCGATTTTTGCTGTTCTCTGGGCTGTACAAACACTTTTTTGCCCTGATAAAAATGAATGCGTTAACGTCTGTTGTCAATTTCGCTTGGTTTGCTCAGTTGAAAAGTTGGTTGACTTGAAATTCATTATTTAAGATGTCTGTGAATACATTCAAACAATTAGTATCCAGTTTTTCAAGGTTTGTGAGAAGCAGCTACAATATTCGTGGAAAGCAAAGAGGGTGTACGGAGACATTTTTTACTGAGTGTATCTCCTGAAATTCATTCATTCATTTCATTCATAGAGCACCTCCTAGGACGAAGGGAGTAATTCGGGTTCCTTTGATTATTACTGCGTTTCAAGAAGTGACAACAGCTTGTTTATCTACTACGAGGGCGGGCTCAGGTGTTGTCAGAGGGGAAATATCGATAGTTCACCTCCTTCATGCATAGATAGAACATCCCCCAGGACAAAGAGAGTAATCAACGCTCTGTTGATTGTCACTCCGGTGCAACTAGTTGCATTGATTAAATAGTTGTGAGCGCTTAAAGTTATACTGAAACCTTAACAGTCAGCTTTGAATTTATACTAAGCTTTGGAGCGTGCATGTTTCACAGATGATAGAGCGATTATTGAATTTCAGGAGATACGCATAGAGCACGTAAATCTGTTCTCAACCAAAATACCTATTTGGATTGATCAGTTGATCATATTTGTGTACCTCCTGAAATTCAATAATCGCTCTATCACCTGTGAAACATGCACACTCCGAAGCTTATATATACAGATTCAAATCATGAACGCAAGCCAATTGAATAATAAACCTCCAGTGAAAGAATTTGCAGCTTTTTTATGGTTATCAGAATGCTTCAACCCGTGTATCGGCTACAAAGCCTTTTAGGAGTTCACTCCAGTATCCACCACATCACTACGTCACTAGGTTACTGATATCAACACAAAAACAATAATAAACCAAAATAACGCGAATGTTGGCACCATAAATCGGGCCATAGATCGGGAATGGTTTGACCTACGGACCTGGGGAGGGGCTCATTCGATTCCTCATGGAATGTTCTTCAAAAAAAGTACAAATTTACGCTGCCTTGACATTTTTTGAGGTTTTTAGGGATTTTACAAAACTTTGACAACGAGTAAAGGGCACTTTAAAGTAAGTGAGAGAGCTGGTTCAAGAATTGGGGCGTCGCCGGACCAACATGGATTTTTCCTGAAAATTTCAGATCTTTTGCTCCAGCCGTTTGGGAGAAATCGTGCGGGCGGACGGAAAAATTTTTATTGCAGATTCGGATTCTACACCCTTTAAAACGCAAACCATGAAATTTTCAGGGGGGGTTAGAATTACTTTTCAAGAGCGACTACAATGGTTTATTATTGAATAATAAACCAAAAGGTGAGGCAAAAAAATTCGGAAAGTCATGTGAAGCGACTTGTGTTTATAAGTCAAGTTCAATCTAAATCTCGAAGGAAGAGGTTTGATCAAATCGGCTTCATAGCTCAATCCGTTAAAGTGTTGCAACTAAAGGGGAAATTTCAATAGGGTCGTACACAATTCGTCAGTTCTCCTTCATGCTTAGATAGAGTATCTCCGAGGAAGAGGTACCGTTAATTGTTACTGCGTTGCATCCAGTAACAGATGGAAAAGGGGGGATTAATTACTAAAGGGGTGGAGGCAAGTGGTGTTACTGGAGAAATATCAATAGGGATGGTAAATTCCAGCTTCCTCCTTCCTGTAAACATGTAGTATTTGGGAGGAGAACGTCAGTAATCAGGGTTCCGTTGATTGTAACTGCGTTGCAACCAGTTTTATAGGGAGAAAGGTGCAGACTAGATACTGCAGGGTTGGTGAGAAGTTACTGAAGACATATCAATAAGGTCTTCTTAAATGAGACGTTCTTCCTTCACACTTAGATAGATCATCTCCGGAGAGGAAGATACTAATCAGGAAAATGCTGATTGTTACTGCGTCGCAACCATACTCAATACCAAAGCCTTGTAGGCTTGTAGGTAGAAGAATCATCTGAGTATTTTTCCCGATATTTGGGGAAGAACTCGGTATTTCTATGTATGTAACTTCTCATCAGAATATACAAGTAGCTGAGATGGATGATATCGGACTCCATAACTTATTAATTAATTTAACTTTAATTCATCTATAGAATAACAATAAAGTATCTCAACATGATTGTGAACGCAACGTGAACACTGAGATGCCGAAGATTGGCGGGTGCGGTTGGTTTGAACGTGTGGTTGCGGCGTCAAACGTCAAACATGCTTGACAAGCGCGACTCTTCAAACCATGCTTGTCAAGTGTGGCGGCCTTAACGTGGAATCTGCCCTGTAAGACCCCATCCCCTCGTTTGTCATAGCTTCCGACTAGAATGAACCAGTAGAACTTGATTTATTTACCAGAAATGTTGTCGTACGTGTTCGCATGTCAAGTGCACATTGAGGCGAAACTGAATGCGTAATATCCGCCCGATAAGAGGCCTGAAGTGGTGAATGGAGTCGGCGTGCCGCTCACACGAAGCCCATTGATGTCCACCTGGTCCCCTCATTCAAACTACCTCAGCCTACCGTGGAATTTCGTAACTTTCCTCACCTGAATGGGCAACTCGGATTTTTAAGGAAAACGTCTTTTTTTTAAATCGATTTTTCAATAAATAATATCAAATTAAATAATTCAATTCAAAGACCTTGAATAGCCGATACTATGATTTTTTTCCTCGATTTTCTGCCAACTATCAACTTTTGAGGAGTCAAATACTGACGTTAGCAGTCTAGTTGGAACTCTGAGAAATCCATTTCGTCTAATGTCGGAGACTTCAGACCAATATAATATACAGGTTGTCCAGCATATGATCCGAAAAACTTCGCACACGTATTCTACAACTAGTTTCCAACAAAAAGTGCCTCCTAGAGTTTTGGTTTATTATCCAATGATAAACCATTGTAATCGCTCATGGAAAAAAAATTCTAACCCCCGCTGAAAATTTCATGGTTTACGTTTCAAAGGGTGTAGAATCCGAATCTGCAATAAAAAATTGTCCGTCCGTCCGCCGTACGCCGTACGCACGATATCTCCGAAACGGCTGGAGCAAAAAATCTGAAATTTTCAGGAAAAATCCATCTTGGTCCGACGACGCCCCAATTCTTGAGCCAGCTCCCTCACTCAATTTAAAGTGCCCTTTAAGGGCTGTAAAAGTTTTTAAAATCCCTGAAAACCTCAAAACTAGTCGAATCGGCCTAAATATTTTCCTATTTGAAGAACATACCATTAGGAATCGAATGAGCCCTTCCCCACGTCCGTAGGTCAAACCATTCCCGATGTATAGCCCGATTTATGGTGTCAACATTTGCGTTTTTTCGTTTATTATTGTTTGTTTGTAACATTGTGATGTCCGGCCGATAGCGTCGAGTTGTAGTGAATGTGGATACTGGAGTGATAGCCGATGTGAATACTTGTAGTGTAGTTAGTAGCCGATACACGGGTTGAAGCATTCTGATAATATATAGGTAAATATTATTCAATATTATTACTGGGGTTTATTATTCAATATTATTACTGGGGTAAATAAGTATTCTTTCACTGGGGTTTATTATTCAATTGGCTTGCGTTCATGATTTGAATTTCTACTAAGCTTTGGAGTGTGCGTGTTTCACAGGATAGGGCGATTATTGAATTTCAGGAGATATACATGGAGCACGTGAATCTGTTCTCGACCAAAATACCTATTTGGATTGATCAGTTGATCATATTTGTGTGCCTCCTGAAATTCAATAATCGCCCTATCCTGTGAAACACGCACACTCCAAAGCTTAGTAGAAATTCAAATCATGAACGCAAGCCGATTGAATAATAAACCCCAGTGAAAGAATTTGCAGCGTTTTTTTAGAGTCTTCGTTTTCGAGTTATTTCACTTTTGAGATTTTTTTTTTCGTGTTTTCGACCTTACGTCACTAAAACGGCCATAACTCCGCCGTTTTTGAGGTATTTGCAAATCTAAGTATGCCGTTGGAAAGAGCATTGAGTTTCCCATCGTCGCACAGTCTTTAACAGTAAGTAATTTTTTAAAGATAACTAGAGGGTGAAAAATGAGCCTAAAAAGTAAATTTTGTCAAATTTTGAAAAAACAATTTTTTTAACGAATCATTAGTCCTCTCTAATTTTGATGATTCGTTTGAGCCTGTAAGTCTGAAAAATGCGCAAGAGCCTCAGCTTTCCGATGGTATAATTAGTTTTATTTCTTAGAGGGAACTTTTTTGAGAAAATTGAGATTTTATGCAAAAACACGTATGTTTTTAAGCACATTTGGGTTTTCTTTAATTCGCACGAATTGTTCATAATATCCCGCGTTCTCGCGGACGCAGAGGGTCGCTCGTCTGCGAATGGAGTCGACTTGATTTCTGGACTTGTTACGGATTTGTTATTGCAGCTCCTGGACAATGAAATATTTTATTATCAGGAAGATAAGCCCCTGGAACAGAGGAGGGGTTTATGGTTATACGGTATATGGGTAGGGATTGGTATATGGTATATGGTTATATGGAGTTAAAAATTACTGTTAAAGACTGAAACGATGGGAAACTCAATGCTCTTTCCAACGGCATCCGTAGATTTGCAAATACTTCAAAAACACCGGAGAATATGGCCGTTTGTGTGTCGTAAGGTTGAAAATACGGAAAAAAAATCCCAAAAGTGAAATAACTCGAAAAGGAGGCCTCTAAATAAACTCTAGGAGGCACTTTTTGTTAGAAACTAGTTGTAGAATACCTGTGCAAAGTTTTTCTGTATAATGTAATTTATTACTTGATTGTTCTGCTGTATTATAGCATTTTCCAGGTGAATTAAACCTTTTTCCAAAAGAATTAAACATTTTCCCAGTACAATTAAACTAGTTCACCATTCATATATAATTAGTATTCGCAGTTTGAATTAAACCTTTCCAGTATTGAATTAAACTTTCCTCAAATTGAATTAGACGTTTAGCAAAGTTTTCTCATATTGAATTAAACTTTTCGCCAATTAGAACGAAAAATAGGGAAAATCAGTTATTTTAGTCGAATAAAATGTACTATTTCAACAAAATGAATACAGGGTGGCTTCAATATTCTGTGTTGTACTTCCAAATTTTTATAGAAAATAAACCGCTGAGTAAATAATTATTCGATCCTTTCAAACGCTCCACATACCTACTACAATTGTCTTGTTCTAACTGTCATGATTAAGAACTCGGTCTAGTTAGAGAAGTTTAAAAATATCCATCGTGTTTATATAGCATTTAAAAAATTACAGAGAACCTGTACACGCGTCCATCAATGATTTGTTTAAACTCACAGTTGTGAGTTCGGTAAACTCAAAGAAAGCTTAATTCGTGACCCTGATCGTGATAGGTAGATATTGAGAGTTCAAGACTTTCTGAGTCCCTACGAATGGACGAAACTCCTACACTTCAAAGCTGTCATCAAAGTTCGACAAGCGGAAGTAGTTTCCAAGCAACAGGCTGTCGTTAGGGAAACCTTTGGTCATACTTGGTCACTCTTTAACAATGGGACGGAAATAAGAAGGAATAGGTGGCATTTTCTGGTTCTTCCACCGCAGGAAGTAGAAAGTAGTAACTTGGTCCCGGGGCGGAGAGGACATCAACCACAAATACTAGAAGATCGAACAGATCGCCAACTAAACCTCAAAATGCATTTTCTGTAAAAACTATGAAAAGGGACATCCAGTGTTAGCTACAAATCCAATAGTTATACATTGTAACCCCATGTTGAGGCCAAGTCGGCGAATAAATGATCTACTTACTTGCGTTTTCAAAAGTAGGCAGACAAGATGTACAGGAGGCAGAATATTCTTCAATACAGAACACGAAGTGTTTTTTCTTTTTCGCAATTCTCAAAGTTAGGTTCACTTTTTCTGTTACTCGAAGCCCCCGCTCCCCCATCCATGATTGTGCGATATATAATAACCGTATTAACTAACGAACTATGAATTCATAGTTTTATTTATGCTCATATAAAAAACACTTTCAATAAAAACAGAAAACAAAGGGCCAAATTAGAGAACTACTGAAGTAAAGCAAGCAATGATCGAACAAAAACGGGAGTAGAACGAAAATGGAAGCGGTTGTTGGCTACGTTATCACCAACATTTTGAGGGTAAATACCTTCTTTATGTTGTTTCAATCAACGTTTAAACGTTAAAACGACCTTTTATGGATTCGTTGTGAATCCATGTTTACTGATAACAGTAGAGAAGAAGAAAAAGTTTATTGACAAAATCAAAACAAAGTAAAAGATTATTTCTGCATTACAAAATAAACAATACCGACAGGGTTTGTCAAACCGTCTGTCGGCAGAGTCAACTGGTGAAACTAAGAAAAAAAACTACAATGAAAAACAAAATACAATAAAAATATAATTAAAAATTAAGCTTGTATCAATGCAGTGCGATATCGTCAGGCTATCTTACAGAAAGGGACCAGTTGAGGCCATCCAACATCACCGTCTAGCAAAGCGAACGCCTCATTCTGAGCAAGCAGGGGCTTAGTAAAAAGTCAACTCCAAACTCCGCAAGTACTGGGCAAGTACAGAAAAACGCTGCAAATTCTTTCACTGGGGTTTATTATTCAATTTCATTCATTTGGCTTGCATTCATGATTTGAATTTCTATTAAGCTTTGGAGTGTGCGTGTTTCACGGTGATAGAGCGATTATTGAAGTTCAGGAGGCACACAAATATGATCAACTGATCAATCCAAATAGGTATTTTGGTTGAGAACTGATTTAAGTGGTCTATGCATATCTCCTGAAATTCAATAATCGCTCTATCACCTGTGAAACACGCACACTCTAAAGCTTAGTTGAAATTCAAATCATGAATGCAAGCCAAATGAATGAAATTGAGTAATAAACCCCAGTGAAAGAATTTGCAGCGTTATTTTTCAAGAGCGATTACAATGGAAAAATATTCTATTTGAAAATTTTAAATTTCGTAAGACGGAGCATGCATATCAGAATGCTTCAACCCGTGTATCGGCTATAAACCCTTTGAGGAGTTCACTCCAGTATCCACATTCACAACATCACTAGGTTACTGCGATAAAAAAAGAAAAAAAAACGTTGTTGTTTTCATTTTGATCGAAGTAATCTAGTAATGTGCTGAATGTGAATACAATGTTGGCAGCATAAATCGGGCCATACATCGGGAATGGTTTGAGCTACGGACCTGGGGAGGGGCTCATTCGATTCCTCATGCACCTGAATTCGCAGTAGGCGGCTGACGTATCTATTGGTTGTTCATTAGGCAATGTGAACTAAGGATAGATAGATACTTTATTCAGTCTAATTAAATGTAAACAAATGCATACATGGAGGGTCCAGGGAAAAAAACTTGGTTTTCTTGTTTTATCGTCGTGTTGGTTAGCCGGAACCGAAGTTGTTGAAACCGATAATCTTTGATAACAGCTGAGATCTCCGGTTTATAGAGTAGACTTTGATTAAAAATTTTGGTGAAACCGGCGGTTAGACGGTTGTTGCATAACTGGAATCTTAACTTTTAACCTCTTCTCAGAATCTGAGACTCAGATTTAGATGGTTATTACAAAATAGGGGCGTGGGTCATCAGGGACGTAACTAGGTGGGGGCTAACGTTAGAGGGGCACCAAATAGGCAAAATATGTATATTAAGATGATAAGAGTCATGCGATATCGGGCCTATGGGGGAGAGGGGGGAGGGCAAATTTATTTTTTGCCCCGGGTGGAATACGGGCTGGCTACGTCCCTGTGGGTCATGAGGTTGTTCTGGAGTAACAAATGTGCGATGTTTCGGAGCCAGTTGCTGAAATTATTTTGTAATAACAGCCGCAAGTTACACGGATACCTCCGAAAAAGTTATCCCAATAAACGTGAACCAACAAGTTTTGCAAGGGGGTGGGATTAAAACCTGTTTTCTAGAATGATGATAGGGGTTAATTATAAAACATAATAAACTAACAATCATGAAAATTTGATCACTTGATCATGCTGCTGGCCTGGCATTTGTATAGATCCAATATGAACAAAAAGTAGATCGTCAATGTAACGATGTTATTGTTTTGGCTTATCATTTCATTATATTATAACAATTTCGAGTGATTCACACAGAAGGAACTTGATAAACATTTCCCGCGTTCTTTTTTTGTGTCGCTCTCATAATTTCCAACAGCGTGCGGTGGGCTTCCAGACTCTGTTTACAACTTCCGACTCGTAAACACAATCGCACACAGTTCAAGAGCGGCCCCGAGCCCATATCTCCGACCTGGAACCGTTCCAAAGGCATTTCACGTGTTCTGTGGAATCAATAATGAAACTACGCGTGTCTGGGATTAAAGTGAACTTTATATTAAAGGTGAACCTCTAGGACCTTGAATCGTTCAGGACCTAGTTTCTCAAGTAACAAATTACGAACATACTTATGCTATGTAATGTAAGAATCGCCGCATAATGAGCTTGATCAGCATAATTTACCGACCAAATTAAATTATTTAATTCCTCTGTCTAGCTGTAGCAGTTTAGGAATTGTCAAAATTTATCAAACATTTATATGGATTGTTTACCTTCAGAAGCCTCAAGTTGAAGGGGGCAACTGGGAACAACGTGTTTCCTTCCTAGACGTAAAACATAGCTGTCCTGGATTCCAAATAAATTTATGATATCCCCTACTTTTACCTATTCTTGGAGGAATCATGTTTTTCATTCTCAGAAAGAGCACAAGCTCTGGGAGAAACAGCTGATTCCAGCGATGAGGAGAGCGACCAACCGGATAATGATGGAAATTATGATTTCGGCTTTAGATATTGATTTTTAGGCCTATATTTAAAATGATTTTGATGATATTGGTTTGATTTTTACAGACATTGTTGATCAAGAGGACAAAACATATGTCTCTCAACAGATTTTTCATTGCTCATTATCACTGCTGTCCCTCGAAAAATGTGCTTATTGGAGAGTCTATCTCAAATCCGACTAAATCACCGTTTTCCCCATTAAAAAACCTACAAGAAAACATAAGATTTATCAACAAATTTATTACAATAAGCGCTGTTGAGGTTTTCATCAGCTAGATTTGAGTTCTGGATCACTGCGCGCCTGGCAATCACTGTAATTACCACCAAAGTCACTATTGGCTTGTTCGCAATGTATTTTTCTACTGTTCTACTGTTTTAGAACTGTTCGGAACTTCCGAGTGCTGACAAATGGCCTCTCCCGATCTCTAACGGGCTTAGGTGGCCCGCAGTACTGGGAACGCTTCAATAATCCGAAGCTGCATCTCGCTCTCTTCATATTTGCTTTCTAATCCCACAAGATGAAGAGGGACAACTATTACATAACTTGCAGTGCTCAACTTTCGTTTCGCGAAGTTCAAACTTTCAATTTTAAAGAGACAAACAAAATTGGTCTTGCTGAGGTTGTGGGTGACGTTTCGTAGTTTTGAACAAATATTGACGACGTACCTACTTAATCCAGAAAAAATGCAAGAGATATTGTTGGAGAATTTTCTAACTTCACACAAACAATTCACACAATTAGCTCAAGTCGATTTTTGGTCAAAATTGAGTTGATAATGGTAGTTTGTGTATTGAGAGTAGAGGAACAGGGTGGTTTGGTCAAAACAGGAGTAGAACTTTGTATAGAAAGTGCAAAAAAAGAATGCTGATGATGAAGTTTAACCCTGAAAGTTAACCCATAAAGTTGACCCTGACGCTATCAGCAGTTTTGCCCATTTTAGACAGAATATGTTGAGTCATATTGAAATCAAGGAAATTAACCTGTAGAGAGTTTTTTTTTGTTATTATTATTATTTTAATATTTGTTTTTATTTGTAAAGAATGACTGGAACCAGCCTCCACAAGTTCGTATGAACTTATTTGGTTTGTGGGCAGAAGAAGAAAATTTACTTTTAACTTTTTTATAATGTTTTGCAGTACTATTTTCTTGCTGCCAATAAATTAATATTCTATTCTATTCGATAGATAAGATTTTCTTAACAATACCAAGCAATTTTCAAACAATCGAAATCAGCTGGACTCTTCATATGAGAACATCATCAAATGCGATATCTCGTTAGTTCCCAGTTTTTTATGGATTCAGGGTACTTTTCTTGGTTGTACGAGTATTTCGGTAAAAGTAATTTTGTATGGTATTTTGCCATTTTTGTCCGTTGCACCTGTACAATGACATTGAAGTTTCGGAATTTCAGACATTTTGAACGCATGATATGAATTTTATTCAGTTCTTTTCATAAAAACTAGGAAACACCCCGTTCTTTCCCTGTACTCTTCAATTGTGATTTTGCATAAATGAATGAATTCTCTCTCGTTTTCTTCTTGCAAATTGGTCTATTTAGAGCTTAAATGATAATTCTGTGGTAGAAACCGCCTGATTTTCGGTCGGTCATTTTCAAAATCCGCTACATCTCAAGTAGTGGTGTTGAACTATCGATAGTTTCGGTTTGCGATAGTATCGATGGTTTTCCCAAACTCTATCGATAGTTTTAACACACGTCTCTTATCTCGAGTCTCATCAAATCTGACCGCAAATTGCCGCGAATGACGAGTGTTGTGTTGCACTAGAGCTCTCTTTCTTTAGTTTTATTAGTGGGTTTTAGGTGGTAGTTATCTATTACCAATTTTAAAATGGTATTTTACCATGAGTCCGGTAGGGAAATCTGACGTGTGGCAATATTTTTCAAATTATTTTTGTGATCTTCAGGTGATTTCACTTTACATTTGTGGATTTGGCGATGTGATTTTGTGATTTTCCGACTCGGGCAACATAAATATTTTTCAAATTATTTTTGGCAAAATAAGTATTTTGTAAAATGAAGAATTGTCATGTTTGATTACATATTTTTGTTTGTTTCCCCATTTTCACCTGGGAAAGAATAGGAAAAGGCGATTAAGAAAATTTCTTAATCGCCTTTTCCTACTTATTTAATAAGTTTTGAAATGAACGATAAGCTGTTGATTGAATGAACATGGAGACAACGTTCTTGAGGAGTGATAACTACAAAAAACATCTAGAGAATTAGATTCTTCCTCTCAAGTGACTTAGTTTGATTTCCTCCTACAATAAGCACATCTTTTTATTCCTGGAACATGTCCTTTTGAATTTTGTGGAAAAGTAGCGGTTTTCAGTTGGTTCCGATAGTACTAGCGATAGTCCGCTAACTATCGAATAGTGTTCGATAGTCAGAAACTATCGATAGTATCGATAGCTCAACACCACTAATCTCAAGTCTTTCACCCGGGGGACGCACAACCTCATTGCTCCTTCCCCTTTTTGCTCCACCCGATGTTTTCCCTAAATATCCCCCTACAAAACAAACGACACACTGACGTAACCTTTATAGAACTTGGAAACGGGGTCTAAAAACAAGAGTTGGCCTATACCGTCGCTGCGCAGTAACCTGGAGGTCCTTAACCCACATGAATGGGGGAGGCCTGTCCCGGGTCTTTCACGTCGCCACCTTGTGCGTGTTAACAGTCGTATAAGTTTGTCGGCACCGGCAAACCGTCCGATATGAAAAGGGCGGGTTTCACCTCATTGCGTGTACGTAAACATTTCCCATTGTGTGCAGTTAATGGTTGAACATGGGTTCGTAATAACTTTTAGGCGGAGGGGAAGAGCCCTTCTTTGTCTGCCGTGAAAAGTGTGATGGATTCAAAGAGGGTCTTCGAAGGGAAATTCCACCTATTTCAGTAGGTAAACTATCGCTCGCAACTACGTCAAACCTCGTGTTTTTAGAGCGACCTCCGAAACATGGCTTTGCAATTAGAGAGAAGCCTATTAGAGTTGACCAAAACGCTAGAAAGACGCTGCAAATTATAACACAAAGGTTTATTATATCTGTATTATAGCATTGGCAAACTGAATTAACCTTCTCGCAATTAGAATTAAACATTTAGCAAACTGAATTAACCTTCTCGCAATCTGAATTAACCCTTTAGCAATTTTAATGAAGCTTAACCTCCATATCTGTATTTGCGAAAGGGTTAATTCTAATTGCGAAAGGGTTAATTCTAATAGCGAAAGGTTTAATTTCAATTGCGAGAAGGTTAATTCAGTTTGCTAAAAGTTTAATTTAGTTTGCTGAAGGTTTAATTCAGTTTGGTAATGCTATATATAGCCCTCCTACTTGGATAACTTGCCAGAAGTTCTTGTACACGTTGCGTGTATGTAAAAATTTCCCATTTCGTGCTGTTAATGGTTGAACATGGGTTCGTGATAACTTTTAGGCGGACTTATTTGTCTGCCGTGAAATGTGTGATGGATTCAAAGAGGCTCTTCGACGGAAAACTCCACGTATTTCAGTGGATAAACTATCGGTCGAAACTACGTCAAACCTCCTGTTTTTAGGACGACCTCCGAAGCATGGCTTTGCAATTAGAGAGACGCCTATTAGAGTTGACCAAAACACTAGAAAGACGCTGCAAATTATTACACATAGGTTTATTATTTCTGTATTATATGGGCCTCTAACCTGGATAACCGGACTGCTAGAACTTCTTGTACACGTTGCATGTATGTAAAAATTTAAAATTGTAAGCAGTTAATGGTTGAACATGGGTTCGTAATAACTTTCAGGCGGAGGGGACAGCCCTTCTTTGTCTGACGTGAAAATTTTGATGGAAAAGAGGCTCTACGAAGGAGAACTCCACCTATTTCAAAAGGTACCTGAACTACTGCTTGAAACTGCGTCAAACCTCCTGTTTTAAGGACGACCTCCGAAGCTTGTCTTTCCCATTAGATAGACGCCTATTAGAGTTGACCCAAACACCAGAAAGACGCTGCAAATCATTACACATAGGTTTATTATTTCTGTATTTTATGGGCTTCTAACCTGGATATCCGGAATGCCATAACTTCTTGTACGCCAGCAGAGATAACCCTTCCTAGGTATAGTTGGAGCACGTTAAAATGCAACTGAAATCTAACACAATCTGATATCGGAATACATACACTGGTGTAATATACTGCATACAGGTATGTCGTAGAAATCCACGAATATAACTACTGAATTTAACGGGATAAAATGAAACACCTATCGACGCTTCACTTGTTCACAAATACATAAATAAGTAAAGGAAAACTCAATCGCAGACGGCGGTATGAGCCGAGTGCTGTGATGCATATAGCATCCATCTTTTAGCATCCACTCGTTTATTTACAAATGTATGATTCGTGAGCGGAAGGATGATACTGATAATGATGATAGTATCTACAGTAGTCGTATCACTTGATTCACGGATGGATTTCTGGCCGGATTGAACCAAGAACGATGCAAAATATTAGCCTAGTTTTAGCTTCCCGTTCGTTTATTGACAGATCTATGATTCGAGAGCGGAAGGTACTGTAGTACCTACAGTAGTCGTATCATTTGATTCACGGACGGATTTCTGCCCGAATTGAACCAAGAACGATGCAAAATATTACACATAGATTTATTATTTCTGTATTATATGGGCCTCCTACCTGGATAACTGGGCTCCCGGAACTTCTTGTACATAAACAGAGATGACCTTTCCTAGGTACACTTGGAACGCGTTAAAATGCAACTGAAATCTAACACAATCTGATATCAAAATACCTACAATGTAGGTATGCCTACTGCATACAGGCATGTCGTAGACATCAACGAATATAACTACCGAATGTAACTAGATGATGAAACTAGAATTCCATACAACCATATAATCTATTGTTTTCTATAAGGTTCCTATATTTATTTTTGCTCATATTATTTTTGTCTTTGATGGAATAAACTCTCATTCATTCATTCATTCATAGATAAAAGAAAACACCTATCGACGTTTCGCTTGTTCATAAACACATAAATAAGTTAAGGAAAACTCAATCGGAGACGGCGGATATTAGCCGGGTGATGGATGGAGCATCCATCTCGCAACAAGTTATAGCATCCACTCGTTGATTGATAGATGTGCGATTCATGAGCGAACGGATGATTCTACAGTAGTAGTGGTCACATTTGATTCAGGTAATTGATTTCTATCTTATTCCAACACAAAACTACCCTCTCACATCGAAAGTTTTTGAAATGTCGATTTTTCCATAGATTAATCATTAAATGTAATCCCTTAGGTTTGATTGAGCAAGATCCTGAGATTAGGCGCACACCGCTGATCGATGTTGGATTTTTGAGCCGAACTTCATGAATTTCGGTCCAGGTACTGTGTGAGTATGTGTTTGTTTGACAATATTTAGTTGACGCTACCCAGCCTGCAGTCCCTATCCGATTTTGAGCCGATTCTTTGGATGTGTGAGGAATTGTATTCTATCAGACGGTCCTCGGCGTAGTTCGTAACTACGAGTATGTATATTTCTTAATGTAGGTAAACCCTTCTTTACGTTGACCTTAATGAAGCATGATTTCACTTATTCTTTCATATCAGTGCTGAATAATAGTGGAATCGTATTCCGTTTAACTGTAGTTTTGCGTGCGGTAATGGGACACGCTCATCCTTTAACGCGCATACATACAAGTACGAAAATTAGCGTGTGGTTGGCAACTCTGAGTTAGTACACTTCGGCATAAACAATAATTATGCGTAAATTATTATTATTAGTCAGTAACGGTAAATTTTGCTTGCCACAACCACTGAGGATAGCTTCTATTCTCACTGGCCACAACGGGCACCAACCACCTTTCTGGGTATTCACCTTAACGTGGAGGTTCGAAGTTTCTTGGAAACCCTCACCATCCCACGTTCAACCGAAATCCTTCCTTTTATTTCACCAAACAACCCTGATTTCTCATGTCTGTTGTTTTGCTTCGATTGCTCATGTGTGAATGTCTGAAGTCATTCGTGGACATTGAAACTGTAATGGGGCACCCCCACCCTCCAACGCACATACATACGAACAACAATTAGCGCATTGTTGGCAACTCTGAGTTAGTACACTGGGGCATAAACACTGATTATCCATAAAGGCAAGTTCTGCGTACAACAGTGGGTAGCATGGCCATATCTCCCTTAATTTATCAGATAAATTGAAATTTCAATTTTACCTTTAGAAAGAGCGTTATATTTTCTTTATTTTTCATTCCATAACATTTTCTCTTAAGTCATGTAGTACTCTGTTTTTTTAGCCACAACTAAAATGTTTGTCAACCTTCTGCTTTTTAAACAATTTTTAATGTTGATTTACCCCCAACTACTCTAGAATGGATGAGCTCTACCGTAAGAACATCTACATTTCATCAGCTTTCTTTCGGGTTATTACATTTTTGTTTTAAAGCGATTTTTGACACAGAAACTGGTATTTGAACGTGGGAAAACGTGAACTTTTAAACGAAATCAGCGTTTTGCCATGAGATATTGCAAAGTCATAAGCATGAGTTACAAATTATTTTTACAGAAAGTCGGAAAACTGATTTGCTTCAGAGGTAATCGTAACAGACGAACTGTAATTGACAAAGTTAATTCAATCTAAAATTTGATTATTTTGAGTTAGGTTTATTGGTATCCGCCAGAACGGGGAGTTTCGAAGTTTCCTCGGAAACCCACCGCCGTTCCATGTTCACTTACAATTCTTCCTCGTATTCCACGAGGTACCCTAATTTAGGATGACCAAATCATTCGCAGAGCAAACCGGGACAGCTCTGAATATGTACCCCCCCCCCCCTCTCACTTTGTCGGATACCAACCAACTGGTCAATTGTTGTCTGGATAAAAATTAGGCTTACTAATAACGTATTTATACGTAGTATATGTTTTTTTAGTTACAACTACCTAATTACTTAATCTTAATCCCACAAAACAAAGTTTCACGAATTTTCTAAATCATTACGAATACACAATGCAAGTTATCTTTTTGTATGGTAAAAATTAATAAATAATAGAGTTCAAACATTTAAATATTACATGATATGTGAGAGAAAAAAGCATTTATTGATCATCGTATGGGGTGGTATGTTGGATTAGTTGGGGTTGTGAAAAGTATTGAAAATACTGAATATTGAAATTGATTTGTGCCAAAGGTTCAAATTAGTGTGCCAAAATTTTCAATTTGATAATATGCCAAAAATTCAAATTGATTTTGCCTAACTAATCTGATTTTTCCTAACTATGTGTGTGAGATTTCATTCTTCTGATTCTTCAATCACTCCGTTGCATATTCATGAAAGAAATTCTCTCTGTATTGGCATTGTGGGTTAGTATTACAAAAAACGTTGTGCTATTTTTACCAACTCAGAGTGCTGTTGAGGACTGTTACAGTATTTAAAAAACGCCACCCATTTTTCAACGCACGCAGTGGTACTTCTTCGTCATCATTCCACTTTTAAAGGTACTTCCGAACGAATTTGGTCAGTATTTGGAATTGATCAAACAGGAATAGAGTCATCAATTTCAATTTGCTTCACCATCAAATAAGATACCGTTAGTCCAAGAGCCCGTGAACATTTTTAGGAAGTGATCTCACCACGATTATTTCCTATGTTAAAATACTTTACTGAGTGTATTGATAAAAAATACCTTAGTCTGCCAGTTCCTGCCGCTGACATAGATGGTTAAATTTTGCCATACATATGATAAAAAAGTGATCAGTCACTCCACCATGAATCATTCTTGCTTTGTCTGAAGCCTGTAGTTATGTAGTACCCATAAAAAAAGGCAGACGATTGGTAATGACGAAGAGGGGGGGGGGGGACTTTTTCAATATATGACTTTGAAAGAGCTCTAACTAATTTCCAAAAGGTGCAAAGCTGACACAAACCTGTTACTTGATAAAGTAACAGTAGATAAGGGGAAGTAACATACACATATGACATACGGTTGTGATCATTTGTTTTTCGGCTGGTTTGGTTACCCTGGTGCAAATACAATTGTTCCTTGATTTTGAAAGTAGTTTCTTAGCTGGTTTATTGATTCTTAGATCTTAACGAATCTCAAATATTATATTCGTTTGAGAAATATCCAGGTGAATATTTAGAACTTTCGGCCGTAGCCCGTTAGGGGGAATGTGGCCGGCGGGAGTTCCGCGAATTTGAACCCGATATGGCGAACGGTAAACAACCCATTAGGGGGCAAAGGCAGAAATGTGTTCTGTTTTGGTAGTCTGGATGCTAGCACCTCAACAACAAAAACATCCTACCAGGTTCATTCTTAAATTATTTGGCGATTCCCCTTCAATCATGTTAAAAATTGTCCTACATAAAATTGATACTTATTTGGATTTATGTTGTTTCGATACAGAAACAATCCCTTTACATAAATAGGACTGATATTTGCGAGTTCGACGATATGTTAATTGTCTTTTTCATCATTTTGTGGCATAATGTGGGCATGAAAAAGAAGAGTGTTACCAATATTTACATTATGATAGTGTTTAATTTAGATACCGCAAGCTTAATAATTTTGTTGTTTTGCAAAAATGCCCTGCGCCTGCTAATACATGGTAAATCATATTAAGCAAATTTTGTTTTTGCATAGAATTTTTTTCATGCCTGGACACAAAAGTGTTACCGACATGTACGATCTCAAACTTTTAGTTTCTCATTTCAACTATGCGAACAAATTCAGAAAACAATATATTTTATTGGCAAGTGGAGAGGAGATATGAAGCTACAAACTGAGATAGTATCATAATAATGGCATATGTGTGAACTTTTACACAGCCAAAATTATTGTCAGTAACACACGTCACGCTGTAACAATCTTAACGACTCGGTTAAACACGTAGTAATTTGAAATTTTAGCAAGATACTCAGTCCTTTTTTTACTATGCTAGGATTAGGTAAGATGGAGAATATTTATTCAAATGTTATCCAAATTCAAATGAACGATACGCTCTTATCATCTGTTTGAAATAAGTTCCTCCTTATGGTCAGGCGTAGAACCAGGGGAGGTGTTAGGTGATGATCATGGGCTGATTTCATCTCCTTCCTTTGCAAATTACGGTAACGCCAATATGCCTCATCTTTCTGAATTCTCTGGGGGTCACATCCTCTATTCTTTTCCTCTTTGAATTTGTAAGATCAAAAGAAAATGGTAATAATAAGCAATCGTTATTTTAAAAAACCACCTTTTAAACCCATTTCTAAACCACTACTGCGACAGAATGGCTCCTCGGGGCCAACTACTCAGACGGTCGCGAACTTTTCGTGAAGTTCGAGACCTGCAGGTCGCAAGAGACTTGCAGGTCACAAACGTCTCTTGCTGAAGAATCTTGGCTCTAGATAACCGTTCACTCGCCCCACCTAACAACCTGGGAAGGTCGCGGTTCCTTTACAACAGATTCTACTATTCAAATAAAATCATCATGAGGACAGCAAAATTATCATTGTTTTACTCAGAGGTACTCATGTAAGGAGTACAGTAGACTTCTGTCATTTATTGTACACGAAGATAATAGAGGTCCCATTCATTCTCAAAGTGGATTGTGGAGCAAACTGCTGGTCGCATTCATTCACGTCGCATTCATCCACGGGGTGAACTGGTGAACTTCTCCCACTGACCTTGTCTTTGGACCGAGTGACCTGCAGGGAGTCTACTCCCTCAGGTGACCTGGGTTTACACACCTCTAAAATAATTCCCCTTAACGTGCCCCTTTCTGGGTCCCTCCCTACTGTGGTGCTTCCGAACTTTCACACTGATGGTAGAAATATACATCAAAAGTTTTAAGAGAGCCCAGATAGTATTACTAATAATTAGAATGATCATTATTAGTATTTTTATTATAATTAGTATTACTAATAATTAGTTTCGAGAGAGATGTTTTCTGCGTGACGATATTTATGATCATTGGTGTTTTTTTAGTAGGTAATAGGAAATATGATTATTATAAGTATCGTCACGCAGAAAACATCTCTCTAGAGACTCGCCAGACGTTTTTGGTACACCAGTAATACCTTCTCCGTGTCTGGTTAACTCTAAAACCGCTGGACGAACAGCAGATGGGTCGTAAAATGTGTTTTACGATTGTTTTCGGGCTCGGGTGCATCTTCCGTTGCGCTTTTTCATCTTTTTACGAGGGCGTTCAACCCTTTGCCGTTACGACCGTAACCTCACGACTCTCCATTGGAAAGCTATTCACAACAAGCCATATCTACTCGATGGCGGTGTTTTTCAATGATATTAATATCTTGATGTGGAAGACGGCAAGTGCGTTCTATATTTTGCGCGTATTCAATGAACGTTGGTTTTATTTGTTCAATGTTTCGGGTTGACATTTCTGTAAATCGATGAGGTTTTGAAATAGGGTAAGTAATAAACTTACTTTATGGAAACTCGTATATATATATAGGAACAATTTGGAAAGTTATTACCAAAGGAGAAGGTATCATATTAATCTTACAAAGAATGGAGCCTTTTCTTCCATGATGTTGACAAATGCTTGCATACGAGTCTGCAACACATTGGGACATTTTCATGTGTGTTTTCTTATTTTACTTATTACTAGGCAGATCTCACCCGTGCGTTGCACGGCGGGGCGTACAGATCAATTAAATGGGCCATAAGAGAAACCGACCAGCCGTGGGTACTTAATTGAATTCGCGATCGTGTTGACTCATTGTTCCGACACCCGTGGGTGGCCACAACCCTCCGCAAGGTAAAGTGGGAAGAGTGGGGCTTTAGTACCGGTACAGAACAGGAGTAAGTACCAGGAAAGAGTCCCATTCGGGGCCTGATACCTTGTGAGGTCCTAAGTGAACCTTATATTCACGAAGAAGGTAGAGTGTGATGCCAGAGTACTGTTGGTGGGTCAGAAGGTGCCATTTGCTTTGGATACCATGGCAGCCCATTACGCTGACACATCTACCATCAGGAAAAGTGTCACACTCGGGGCCTACTACCTCTCGGTCCAAAGTGAGCTTCGGGTCACAAAGGAGGGAGAGTGGTTCTACTCGAGTAATAACGGTGGAAGACAGAAGCTGGCACCCCTTTTCTGGGGACCAGCTCTTACGCTGACTGAAGCCGTTAGGAAAGAGTGCCTCACTCGGGGCCTGCCACCTTTTCAGGTCTGTAGTGGCTTTTTAGTCACAAAGAAGGTACTAGGACCAAGGTCCAAGAACACTTGGTACTAAGGTGCTAGGATAAGGGACCGCCCCTTCATGACTGGTTGGTGAATGGGGTAACTCCACCCCCAGGAAACAACCAGGTATGAGAAGAGACTTATGTCGGGCCTGTGACCATTCAAGGCTTAGGGTGTGTCGGGCGGGGGATGGTTCACCTTGTGTGGGCTGTCTGCAGACTGGCACTACTCAAAATGGTACCACGGGCGGGGGGAGCCCCAGGCAACAGACGCAATGCTTCGGCAAAGCGTCACCTGCCTGCCCCCTGTAAGCGGTTGGCTTCGTGGTGGTAGTGAACTCGCTAGGAAGTAGATGGCCGTCCCCCATCCCCCACCAGTTGTGAGTTGTGGGGCCTCTCGGGCATAAGGCGAAAGCTAGTCAACCCGGGGGCCTCTCACAAGCAACTCAAAGAATTCTCCATGTTCCGACACCCGTGGGTACTTTATTGAATTCGAGCCAGGCTACATCACCTACCCCAGTAGCGTTGTTGTTACTCAGTTTTCTTGTTCCTAATTTAAGTATTGGTCTTCTTGCAGCAAGATTGATCTCCTTTGCGTATTGGTAGTTGAAATTTGCATTTGGCTGAGAAAAGCACATTTTTGTCTCTCGTTCCCTTTGTGGTTGTCTCGGTTTCAGGGCAGGAGCCGCCACTGACTACAACCCCATCAATTCTCTTCCCGTTCGTTTGTTTCTTACTTCCATTCATCCGATACCCTTCACATGACGCCTTTATTGAAAGCCCTTCCGAGGAAGAGCCGTCGTGATGTAGCAGTCGATAATTCAAGATTAAAACCGTCGATATCCCTCGGCCAAAGTTTTCCCCTCCAGTAATAAATAACCCGGTAAATTGAACGTCCGGATCTCGTGGGTGGGCGGAAGGTTCGCCACAGTTTAGCGGCGGCTTTCAATTTGTTCGGTTTCCGAGCCCGCATCGTGACCTCGGCGTAGGAGCTTCTGAGTTTCGTCTGCGGGGTTTGAGAGGTCCTTATTTATTTGAAGGAAGAGGCAACGTGAAAGTCCGTTGAACTCTTCGGGTGCGGACTTGAGAGCCGAGCGGAAGGTGCTCGTCATCGGCCGTTAGATGAGAAAATACGACGCACTACGGGCCCAAGTCGCTTTGTTTTTCTCGTTCAGCTGGTTGAAGCCTTGAGCGGAGATGATGTGCGTAGCAATTAGACTTGTAAGGGTCTACTCCAGGGCTGCCATAATAGTCTAGGTACTGACCGAGCCACAAATCGAATGTAGGTACCGTAAATGTAGGTAATTCCGAACGATTATGACGTTTCATCAACTAAACAACTGCTTAACACTATCCTAAAAATCCGGAAAAAATCGTAAAGCTAGGTTTACTTCTCCTCTTTAAGATAAGCACAAAATCAATAACCAATTGCGGTATTTAGTACTTTACTTTTTTGTTGGAAAAGTGTTCGGAATTAGATGGAAGGTGTAGGTAATTCCGAACACCCGTTCAAAATCAACGTAAAACGGGTTTTTGTTGTTATGCAGGAATTCCGACAAGAGCAAAGTTAAAAATACACTGCCAAGGAGATGGCACAACTGCTTCCTCGTTACATCCTTTATCGTACGAGCTAAATTTGAATCAAAATTGTTTCGCACGGTTAGAGCGTACCGCTGGTTCACGTTAGCATGGCACGGTTAGAGCAAAACCGCATTGGTTATATTGGTGATGAAATTCGTATGGGACCTCAAGAGACCTTATCCGTATCGGCTAGAACCAAGAGACCTATCCACATAATAATATTGAATAAATTTACCAAAATATACATCCCTCAAATGTTAGTTTTTTATTGCGTCACCGAAATCAGTTAATTAGAAATTCAAACATGAAGTGAATAAATTGAAAAAATGTGGACCTCACGGCTGTTTAAAGAATTTCACGTTAGCTGATGCGCAGAATGTAAATTGAGATGAAATTTGTATGGGACCTCAAGAGACCTTATCCGCATAGTCCCTCAAAATATGAGCTAAATTCATACAAAATTGTGGAAGTTATGGCTGTAACAAGGAAATGCGGACAGACAGACCGACAGACACGGAACCAAATTTGTTCAGTAGGCTATGACATGCAAAATGCGAGTGGAAATTTTGGATTCGGACAGCAAAAGTTTTTTTTGCTCTCGAAAGTGAACGCAAGGTTTCCGCTGCTTTGCAGACTCGTAAGCGACAAAGTTGAGAAAAATTGTCAAAAAGGGTCAGTGGGCTAATTGAAACTGCATCGTGTCCGGAATAAACCTCAACAAATCCTTTTTTCCGGAAAAAGGCACATTGATCAATAGAAATGCACTTGGCATACCTGTAGATCATTTTTCTGCAATGTAAAACTGGGCAGAAGTGTTTCCTGAAAGTGAAAACTACTTTCGTTACTTAGGTGTACACTTGGAAGCAACATCATCCTTGTAAATTGATCGATATTGATGTATTTATTGATGGTCAACCCAGTTATGATGGTAAGAATGCATCATTCCACAGCTCTTGGTGAAGGTATTTAGACTTTCATAAGATAGTGAGTTCTGAAAGAATGGTCGCAGAGAATATCGGGCATTTTAATTATAATTAAATTAATGATAATTATCAATTATAAATTAATGGAGAAGTGGTGGTGGATTTGACATCAGAAAAGGAGTGAAGTCTGGTTTTATGGATATATCGTCACAAATATGTTGGGAGTTGAGTGGAAGTCCAAAAACATTGGAGCTGCATTTACAGAGAAAAGATGAGGGAACGAGAGGCTGAAAAAGTGTAGTGAACCCTCAATAGATATCAGATGATACATCAAGATTAGTTTCCGAGAACAGGTACATTCGTAAGAAGACAATCAGAAACATAAACGACGAGAGAATGATTAAATAAAAGTTTTACCTTGGATCCATAGTGCGGTGGATTTTGGGGGGCTTGAAGCTCTTTCTGGACCGCTGCTGTAGCGCTGGTCGAGAGGACTGGAAGCAATCTCAGTCAACTGCCTGTACGAGGATCAATTGGCCTTTCCTCGCCTATCCGTCCCAAAAGGTGTTAACTTCCAACTGGGGTCAAAACATTTAGCCCTGGCCTAGGGGACCCGACGCCCCGAATAGCAGCCTTCGATTGATTTCATCGTCAGGCACCATCGCAATTGAGTGCAATATGCATGTTAACGCTGTCTGAAGCGTAACGCGGTGCAAATCGTTTCATTATGGACTGCCGACGTTAGTAAACTGGCAAACGGTACTCGTTCCCTATTAATTTTTCCATAAATGAAGCTACTATTGCAAAGGCTCAAAACCCTGTTAAGGCAAAACCTTTATGGTAAAGGGGAGCAGTTTCTGGAATGGAGAAGGAGGAGCTTCCCATATTCATCAGAAACCAACTTCCGAAGACCCAAATTGCTCTTCAAACGTTCAGCATGAAAAAATTAAGTTTAAGAAAATATTGAATTTTAACTCTATCTCCATCTATAAAATTTCTAAAAATCTATAAATGCAAATTTAATCAGCTTTGGTTAGAATATTGTAACATGGATTTCTAAAATTTACAGGATCTCTTAGCCCAAGAAGTGGCAAATGCTTATGCGTAAATATTCCTCTACGGCGAGTATTTAATATTGATCTCATTTATGGCTTAAATTACGTATTAATTGATTGCAGCGAATTACTTCTCGTGATACATTATTATTTTGTTGTTATGTGGGTGATAGGTACTGAAATTCCTTTGTAGTATAACAACAACTATCTTGGCAATACATTGAATTCCATTCAAATCCGCGAAATTCTGTACTGTACAACCAGGATCTACGTTGAAGGGTGTGACAGATGTTTAAAATATTGATTAACGTGGGATAACTGTGTCGTCGGTTGTTATTGTACGAATCTCGGATTTATTTTATTGTACAAAAATGTTTTAAATAGCGCAAAGCGAAATGTTTAGTTGAGTTTTAAACAGTTTAGTTATAAATGGGTATCAGCGGTGTTGTTTTTGTATTTCTCCTCGCGGTCTACTGGTGGATTCCCCAGCCCAGTAAGTAGTTGATACTCAAAAGTGACAATAACCGTACAATATTGCGACAACTACCATGTTGTGATACTAATCAGTTAAAAGTGACGTTACAAAAGTTGATGTTTGACATATCATTAGATAATAAAACGTTAGCTCATCAAATTGTAAATAACTAAAAATTTTGAAAGTTTTCATTTATATTTCTGGGGCTATGAAAGTAGAGCCCTGTCCGCTCTTTTATAAAACTAAACAACAAGCTACGAAGGTGTAGGTGTGTTCTGATTTGCGTTCAGACTCGCTTAGTATTTAGAGAGTTGCAGGAACAATTTTTCAAACTGATCAACTTTCTCTGGACCCTCCGGCCGCTTTGACATCAACTATCTTTTGCGAATGCAGAGAACGGACGTAACTGTAATGTAGGCCTGTAACGGTCATGCATCAAAATGAATAATGATTGCCTTGGAAAAGTTAGATGCCAATCAATTTCAAGTTTTGCAAGATAGATTACAAGCAATTTAGATTTAAATTTGGGCATCTTATTAAGAGAGGAAAGTTCCTGATTTCTATTTTGTAAGATCTTGCTCCGTGTACTTGAATAATCAATCATTTGTGTACCAATTTCAGTTGGCGGAGTAGAACTTTCGAAGTAAGTTCAATTTATTGATAGCAAGTTAGTTAATTTAAACAAATCATAATTATAATAGTTGATTATTCTCACAGGACGGTGAAAGTTGAAGGTTGACGACAATTATGCCCGTAATATCGCGAGTACTTCATCTGTGACACAACATCATCATTATCATCATCATCTCTTATATTGGTACAGTTATGTGGTTATATTTAAATTTTCATTTAAAAAAATGCATAGCCCATGTAATATTTTCATTATTTCTTACACTTGCTAAAAAGTCATTTATTGACCGAACTTCAAGATCTCTCAAACATATTTTGGGTACAGTGGTAAGAGAATTTATTACAAACGTTGGTGTTAAATCTCCTTCAAGACCATACGGCAATCCGCACAACTAGCTAGCATTGCGGGTAATGATTAGATAGTGGAACTTCTGAGTGAAGGCGTACTCTCCACGTTTGTATTAAACTAGTAAATATTATTAGTTGACTGATTTGTGATACAATTTTCAGGTTTTCTTTGAATGGATAAATTAAAAAGCTTTAAGACTACTTGCACGGTCACCGATCTCTTTAATTTTTATGAAAGTTATCTATTATGTTCTAGAATTAATGCTAGTTGCTTAATAATACTTTTCAGCATGTAAATTTATCGTGTTGAAAGAGGCGCAACGCTTTTAAAATGTATGCATTTTTTCTTTACAGAAATCTTGAAGGGAAAGAGTTCAATAAGCAGGGCAAAGATCCATCGTGCGAATGTCAAAACGGAGGCACCTGCTTGTACTCTTGGGATTCCATACTTTCCAAATGGTATTAGTAATAACAATTCTTTTCTAATAATCTTATTTACGAAAATACATGATTGTATTACATTGAATTCGGAAAATACAAATTTTGGATCATCATACATGCACGTGTAGCAAAATAAGCTCAATGCTCCTCTAAAGAAAAGCATGTAAAACGTCAAGGTTGTACTGTGTATGGTGTGGGAAAAGTGACACAGAGCTACCCGGATAGAGACTAGAAATTTCTATAGTTAACTCAGTAATCAAACTGGACTGTTTTTTAATTAAATCATATTTTTAATCTTACAGGCATAAAAGGATCCCCATTGGAACTTGTTTCTGCAATGACATTTCTAAAGGTACTATTTTAATTTGATCCAGTGCTTGAATCTAGTTCCACGTACAATTTAATTCCTAAATAAATGCATGCAGTTTTTGGGGACAACACATTTTTTGAGCCTCAACAAAAATGTGGTGAAAATACAGAAAAACAAAAATCACCATGATGAAAATCCTATAGGAACCCATATTCTAGTTATTTTTACCAACACTTTTTCCATACTTTTGAGACTTGTCAAGTTTGAGGTTTTGGCTGGGGACAGTCACAATGTGGATACTTTTGAACATTTTAAATTCAATTAATCCACCCCAAATTCAGAAAATCTAAGTTTTGACACATAAAAACATTCAGCAGTTTGTTTTTTCGAATTGTTTTTATCTGTTTTTGCTTGGAAGATGTGAATTTTTGAACCTTGGCGTCAATTTTATTTTCTAGGGGCTCCCTTTTTTGAAAATGTACGGATCAGGAACCGTCCATTATCGGAATGTGTGGGGGAAAAGCAAATTTTCTTCGATTAAAAAAAATGTTTTTAAAGCAAATTTTCTTCCGTTATTAAATAAATGCGGTTTTAGTTTCATGTTTAACAACTTGGTTGTCAAAAATGAGGAATGAGAAATTTATAATTCACCTAAAAATAATGTCGGTTCCTTCCTTGGGGTTTCTGATTTTCATTCACTTGTAGGATTTAATTATTTTAGTTATGATTAGTGTAGGTTTCTTTAAGGAGTTTTGAAATATTATTCATAGTGTTTTGGTTCCTGTTATAAATTTCATTTTGAAGTTGAAAAAATTTGATTTTTTCTCGGCATTTTGAAATTTTTTAAATCCTTCTAGTCCCAGTTGATTAAGAACCTCCGCGATCTAGAACACTTGGTTTTATTCAGTAATCAAAGGTGATCATTCTTCAAAATTTAACAAAAAATTCTGAACCATTCTAATTTTTTTCTTGTCGGAAGAGGCAGCTAAGTTGTTTGGGAAACTTGCGTGATTAAAAAAAAAATATTTGAATGCGATAGCAAGAAAGTTATTTAAAAAAAAACCTTGAAAACTGATCAACTTTAGACGGGTTTACGGTGTAAGTAGCCTGTATTGTTCTTTTTAAAGAATGAATGAAGAAAGAATGAATCTTATTTAAAAATAAAAATTTTGATGTTGCACTTAATTTTATTTGGACTCCTACTAAAACTGATGAAATTTCGCAGGTATATTTGCGAATTCTGGGCGTACTTGTCGAAAACTCGAAGATTTCTGCAAGGCCAACCCATGTGTACACGGTGGACAATGTGTCAACAAGATGGGCTATCATTTTTGTGTTAATTGTCAAAGTGGTTGGGGAGGTCAAAATTGCAGTCAGAAGCAGACAAGAAACAGTATGTTGCTAGAATTACACGTTAGTGTTATATAATATAATTGAATTTAGCCGTAACTGCGTGAGAGATTAAGGGTAAGCCACCCCAAGTATTAAGTACTTCTGCGATGGCAGCGTGCATTCATCGTATGTTTTCCGTGTTTTTGTTCTGGAGTGGTTTACTGAGCATTTTGCAATACCCAAGACTGGTTCTGGCACAGGGAAATTTGTGGAACCCCCTCTCGTGCTAGCTGGTCTGCTCATTCGTAACCTACCACTCTTGTATGCCCCAGGACAAATTCCAAGCCGATTTTGTGGTTCCTTCCCAGGGTATTCAATGCTTCTTAGTATTCCATGACCAGCAAACAGGTTGGTGTGCAGATTCACTTTAGAGTGACACAAATCTATACAATATTGATTGCATGTAACACACTCCGCTTGAGAAGAAACCCTTGCGGGTTTCAAATATTCAAAATCATTAGAGTGCAGAAATCATGTGATGTTAAATACCTTGGTTTGCAGAATTACTTGAGGGATACAGCTTGTAGATCTTCGAAAACAAGGTGGGTGGATTTCCACAGTTTTTGACACTCCTATAGCCATTGAAAATATCGTACATAGGAATGTAGACATAAATGTGGGTTATCGAAACCCTTAACTATCTGTGCAAACATACTTACCAGATGTAAAGCACGTGCGAGTGTCAGAAAATGAACTGTCTGCAGATATCATGAAAACACAATGGCTAAGTGGTATGAATGGCGTGCTACTTATCTATAGTAGAATAACTTTTATTTCTAACTACAAGTACCGTTACCTATGACCCCTAAAGTCCAGACTATCATAACTTTGCAATTCTTTCAGAAACCTGGGCAGAAGATTTTACTGCAGTGTGGTATCCGAATTCTGATTTTCAGGCAAGTCCTATCATTCAGAATATCCCTCAAGTTTAGATTGTAAGCTACCCTCCAAGTTGAAGACTACTCAAAGAATTGACGTTTCGGAGATTGAGACGAATCAGGGATACATTTTGATGAATGTTCTCAGGTGACCAGCATTTCTTGGATCAGACTCTCTTTCGCCCAAACTGGCAGCGGACAACCGGTCGTCTATTTGGAGTATTTCGGCCTCCTGATACGAACTATGGAGGACTTCCGTGCTGACCCTAATTTGTTAAAAGATTGTTACGACATGGAATCAGAACGCGTTGCTTGTGATACATACCGCAAAGGTTGGTGCGCTAAGTTACTTCGTTTCTTTTCACTTTATTCCGTTGAGCGCGTTTACGATGGTGCCAAATGACAGTCTTATTCTTCCAAAACTTGCCACTCTGAATTCGCCCAGCACTGGACAGTCTGCCAAAAAATGCAAAATGTCTTGTGGCTCCCTCGCATTACAGAGTGAACATGCTTGGTTCATAGCTGGTAAATATGGGCTGCCATTAATATTCAAAAGGTCACCTCGGACCCTGCATACCCATCTTAGCACACACAGTGATGCCTTCTGAGTTTTGGCCGTCACTCAAGGGCCTCCAGTCTGGACAATGAAATCAAATTGACGTGACTAACATGACGTGAAACGGTTTTTTGTGTTTACCGAAAAAAATGTTTAACGTGCTCTGTGCTGGTTTGGAAACTAGACTAGAGGAAAAAGTTGAATGTGAGGAGACTTTGAACGGCACTGCGTCCGTTTTTCACGAATTTGCCCGTAGTTTGAGAATCACACATGTAGTTGTAGTCATAAACCTTGATTGATCTGCCCTCCTCAAATGTTCTTTGAGCCTAATTCGACAGATTTTGGTAGTTCTGAAACGAACGAGGTAAATTACGGTAAAAACCTTGCTGACACTACCATCAAGTTGTGTAAAAATTGATTGCCTTGCGTGCAGAGCGAGAAATGAAGAATCGAGGTAATTCCGCTAATGTATAAAGAAGGACAAATACCATGAGAACGTAACGTTCATTGTTTATTGAAAGTGTTAACATCACTCTGATGAAACCTTGGCGCAGTAGGGAAAGTACAGTAATACTAATCCATGACAGTTAGAACGTTTACGACTTCAGGCCAATAATTCACACTGGCTCAAGTTGAACGTGTCGAGGAGCCAAGTGTAATAAAATTCCCAACTAGAAACTACTTTGAGCTCAGTGCAATTCACTTCCGTATGTTTTATGATGAATAGAAAAATTACGCGTGAACAAGGTTTCCCGGAGTTTTATCGGTGTTTTAAGCAGTTGTTAATGAAGTCAGAAGGCAAATATGGTATTGATTTATCATGGACTTGAGAATTTTGATTCAGTGAAAGAACATTGTAAGGAGGTGATGGAATGGGCTGGTTGCCCCTTCTAAGGGCTGAGGCAATACAAGGGCTTTGGGTATGTGCTGAAGCTTAGCAAATCAACATCCATCAAACTCCGAGGGCTTTCAGAAAGCAAAGGGCTGACCGAATGGGAGAAGAGGCTATGATAGGCACTGCATGAGTTCCTAAATTGGAATTCGTTAAAGGGTTATATACAGATCGTACTTCCCATTTTGGCTGAGGTGGAAGTGCCAGGGGAAGAGTAGCCAGCGTAGTCATAAAGGGTGAGTGGTTTGTTACCATCCTCTCTTCCATTTATGAAGGAGGTGATGGTATGGAATATTTGCCTCCTGCTATGCCTGCTACACTCTGAGGATACGCCTGCAGCTAATAAGCTTCAGGTTTATGCTCAGGCTTAGCAGTTTCCATAAACGGGAAGGGGGAATCACATCTACATTAAGCAGTGAGCCTATGTGACTTATAAAAGCTCTAAAACTATAACCTCCCTGACTCCTCCTTATTTCTGACACTAATACGAGAATGACTGACTTGCAAAGGCTATGAATAATTCTATCTATAACGATGAAATTTCCCTTCACTCAGCCATATTTTCGCTACTTTTGGGGTCAATAATGCTTTCTTTCAATCTCGTGCAAGGTTTTGGGGCAGTTGTCAAGCTGAGTAAAGCTATGATGTTTGGTGGAACTTTCGTACAAGCACTCTGAAACTTGATTAGAATTATGTTCGTAGTATTGGTTTTATTATTCACTCAAGAAGGTGGTCTCCATCGATTTAAACTTGTTGAAGCTTCTGTTCTTATAATCCAACTTAGGTGTAAACTTTCATGACATATCACACTAATGATTGTCAGGGCTTTTAAATATATTTCTGTCACTTCACGACACCTCGAACGCTATCTTTTCCTGTTGGTTTTCTATGTTATTTATCCTGCAAAATTATAAAAATTTCTGTAACAGGTGAGTGTCCCCAACCAGATCAGCTGATTGGGCTAGAATCTCCCCAGTTCACCCTAAAAAACTGACATCTCACTCCTTAAAATTGAAATTTGGCATCTCAGTGAAATGAATATGTCAATCATTAGTGAATGATATAGTCCCAGCTTCCCGCCGAATATTTTATTATGACGAATGTAGTGAACATAATTTTTAATGATATAAAGAAATTTGTCATAATAAATTTAGCTATTATCCCTTATACAAGTACATAACCCTTGAATTAGTCTTGTTTCATGTTTCATTTCCAGGGATCAATTATTACACAATGGTTTGGAAGGCTCAAAACAGCTTTTTGGCGGCGCCCTACAACCTCATTTTCGGTGCGGATTTGGAAAACGCGTTGGCCGTCAACAGCTCGCTATGGCCCTACAAAATGTACGCTGTGAAATATGAAGTCAAACTTCACGTGTACAGCGATAACGAGCTTTTGATGCCGGTTACTTCTTTGAACGTTTGGCACCAGGTCACAGCTGCCTATTCGGCTTGTCTCCCCTTGATATCTTTTGACGGATGGTGAGTAAAAGTTCTTCTCACGAATGTTACAGTAGAATGTCTTGTTGAAGTTTGTTGTTTGTCAGTAATACGTAATGAAGAAATGGAGAAATTGACACTTCTGTCATCTGAATAGAATGTCTTTCTGTAAGAAAATGAGAGAGATTTGCATCTCTGTTTCTGGTCAGGTTTCTATACTCAGCTGTATACCCATATTTCATGTAATGTATATCCCTTAGAAGGGAAGAAAGGTTGTGAGCCTGATCTCCTGGCAAGACTGCTCTGGGGATATAGTTATACACACTGATGAAAAGGAGGTCAGGGGCTGGTATATTCAATGGGAGATCACACCTAGAGGCATCATTTCTTCAGTACACCACAGTATATCTCTGACAGAAGGCATTGCTATAAGGGCATGTGTGGCAGAGAAGCTGAGACAAGGATTAAAAGGTAGGAGTGCTCTTATTTTGTCAGGTAGCAAGGCAATCGTTAAAGCACTTGCAGTCATTCAGACAGGGTCAATACTAGATAGGGAAGGCTGGGACCCACTGAATACCCCAGAAAAACGTTATCTAGGAATGGGCACACAGGAGTGACAGGCAACGAATTGGCAGACCTGGTCGCAAGAACTGGAGTATCAATGTACTTCATTGAGTCGAATCTGTCTTGGGTGTAGCAAAATGCTTCTTTAAAACATTTTTGTGGAAATGGATGGAATACAAAAATCAAAAGACCTCTAAAAGAACGTGGAAAACTGGTGATGAATGCACCCTTCTAACAGATATGTTGCTGCCCTTAACTGTCTAAGAAGAAAATGAGACTCTTATTGGGAATGGTGACAAGGTACGGGTGCTCCAGAAAATATATGAACATGAATGGTGCCTGAACAGCGTGACAGATTGCTGGAAAGGAGGATAAAACAACCTCTCATCGGCCTTTTGAATGCCAGGCAGTTCAGAACGTCTGGGATCCTGGACCCAGGGGAGATAGTATTAGTCGGGAATTCTCAGTCTGCTAGAGGATGAGGACGGGCTCCCCAGAGAAATGGGAAATGAGTGTTTCTCACAATAAACTCTGGTTTCCGTGAGGCGAACTGACAATGGCCTCTCCCTAGAATCCTGAATGTAGCGATAAATATCCCTTAACTCACACTGCCTCTACTTACTCTAAAAACCCACTGATACCAACAGAGAAGCATTCTTATACAGTTTAGATATGTTACCTAAATCGTATCATTGAACTTTATACATTTTCAAGGATTTCATCATCCACTAGACTCCAGCAGCTATCAGCCTTTTGACACGCCAACCTGCTTCTCTATTTCAAAATTAAATCAACTGAAATATTAAGACAGAGTTTGAACTGATCGGATAGAGAAGCGTTAGAAAGAGATCTCTGAAACCATTATTCAATAGAGTATAAAACCTTTCTTCAAACCCCAAGCCGTCTTCGACAAAACAAAGTTAATATCGACATTTCTGCATATTATCATGAATGTCTACGTCCCTATTTCCAATAACTCAACGCTCTTCAGGAGCATTGTAAACCAAATTTAATACTGTTTCAATAAGTCACTATCCTCTGCTTGTCAATCATGCCATCATCGATATTTAATCATTTCAACTCTATCATAATTTATACTTATTAACGATCCTAAACTTTATATTCTTGTACCTCCATATTTTAGCTCTACTTCGGTGAAATATCCAAAAATGTGGCTCGCTCACGAGATGGTCAGCTTACAACTGGTATCACGACACCAGAAAAACAGCATTTGTAAGCACCTCGTTGTCGAATTTCGGGATGCCGTGACATTCTATAGTTGTGAGTATTTGACTGTAATAACACACGAATAATAGATCTACTTTAATATTTACAATAGTCGGTTTATTGATATTAGATTTATCAATTTGTCGAATCTATGCTGTTCGAACGGTTTCAGATAATCGAAATAATGCGACCCGCCCACCCAGGAAAACTATAAATGCAATACTCACCAATATTGATTGTAAGTTGCCCTGTTTATTGCAAAATAATTTTATATATTTATATCAATAATTTTCAATTATTAAAGTCTAGTATTGTCACACGCCTTAAAACTGCTGACTTTCACGATGAGAGAAGGGAGCTATTAAGGTGGAAAGCCGAAAAAAACTGTTTTATTGATTGATTATGTTTCTTAACCCTTAATGACGCACGGTATCTTCCTGGATACCTTCCCTTCAAACTCACTCCCCGCCAAGGAGAACGAAGGATATAAATGATAATGGGTTCTTCGTCTAATTTAAAATACAATTGACATGATGATTGTGTCTGTCAACAATCATTTTTTTATTTTTACGGTTTTCAAGTTTCTAGAGAACATGAACTAGGATACCTGTCTTCCGAGAGTTGTTACGTTTGAACGTAACAAAATCGTTTTCCAAACTTTTAGTTTTAGTGATGGTTATATCATACTTGACAGAAAATAACTATAGTTTTACCAGTATTCTACAAAATCAAGCATTTCACGGAATATTATGCAGAACTACAGGATACCATGAGTTTTGGGTGTCTCAAAAACGAATCCTACAAGACGCATGTAGGGAACATGATATCTTGGTTCCTCTACTGTTCTTACTCTCTCTACTGAAGGAAGATTGTTGATTTCAACAATCAAAATTCATCAGCAATGTTAACATGATTGCAAACCTCTACAACTGATCCATTCTGACCTCTGTTTCGTTTGTACAATACCTAGTTTTCAAGTTTTGCAAATCATAGATTGCATAATCTCATCATCGGCATCATTGAACGGCGCAGTAGTTGTATATTGATATTAATTATGAGCATGGCTCTTCCTTTGACGCGGATTTTGATTGCAGGGCAAAACGATGCGGAATTGACTTTCGTACAACGGAAAAGGTATTTTTTCGGACTCGACACGTTTTGGATTGCAACATTTCCACTGAGGCTGTACGGCTCGTACGTGTCTATTGCCGGTCGCGAGTTGTACATGGAGCTCAATGCTATGGTTTGAACTTATGACTAACTGAAAAATATAAATAGATAGTGCAATTTTAACAAACAGTTCTCTACATGAACAAGTCGATTTTTAAGTACAAAACGAGGCGAAATAGTACAAGAAAACATGGAAAAACAAACTTCACTAACTTTCTCAGCTCCTGTCGTCAGAATCTGCTTGAGTGCTAAGAGAACAACTGAATTTAGTCGAGAAGGTGCTGCTACCTGGTGCCAGAAATTGTAGCAAAACGGACTGTTTCCAAAGACCTGTTTTCTAAAGATCTGTCTTTGCCCTATACGGGGGGATTACCCTAATCCTCCCCTTAAGAGCATTGATGAAGGATTTGTGAAGGAATACATGCTTCTCAATTTCATTTATGCTTCTAAGAAACTGGATGCATTGGTAATCGTGAGTCATTATGTCCAGAACACCTAGTGCAGGAAGTGTCAATCCCCTGTTGGTATTGTCGTTTTCTTAGTAATCCCCGATGACTCCATCTAATTGGCTTGAAGAGGCGTTCAATTCCACTACATGCCGGACGGTAGATCATTAGATGTTCCTTTTCAGCTAACTTCTTTTGTTTATCATAATTCATTTCATCGTAGGATATTAAATAGATGATGTTATTGTGTTGCAGTGTTTCTTTCGAACTACGACATCTTATTCGACAGTCACGGTGGAAGGCGGAGACCGGATAGTTGATTGCACGCACGAAGTTGAATTCCAGCCCGTTTCGTCTGATGCGTCGTTTAATTTGAGCATGTTCACTCTGAGATGGTCCTGCGTTGACGAGACTGACACATCGAATCCTGACTGCAAACCACGAGTCACCGGGTGGGGTATGCAAACAAAACATACTTAGAGATACTATTCATGATTTAGGCCCTTGAAAATCGTGGAAGATGAACAGTTCTTGTCCCGTATTCACCAAAAACTCGATTTAGCCACTGCATATTGGATGAAACAGCCTTTTTCTGGTAGATTACTCGAGAGAAAAAGTTTTGTCTAGCCTATTGTAAAACGGAAGCTTCCCTGAATTTTGTATTTTTATCGGCGATCTTAATGTCATCTCATGATGTCTGCAGAAGGTTTCTACGTTGAAAGAAACATTTTTGTGCCTGCTAGTTGTCGGGGGGTGGTTAAAACCCATTTCCCTACTAAAGTTATAAGAGGTTTTGTATCTACAAGGATTATATTTGGTTATAGGACCTTATCCCGGATTGCCAAACATCCAACATGTTGATACAAATTTTTGCAATTTAATCGAAACTTTCAATGTTGAATACAATTAATCCTTCCGCAAATACCTACATTTTAACTTTCAGAATGCAGTGAATATCATTACAGATCTACCTACGTATATATTTTTTTTCAATTTATCTCCTTTATAGGTACAAAATACAATGAAATGAATACTGTGACAGTAATTATTACAGGGTATTATTAAATGAATAAATACTATATGGGCATAAGCCCTCGGTAGGGAGATGAGTCCTCACTCACGCCAATTCACATAGTTATCGTTTGAAGATTAATACAGTTATTGGAAATAGATCATACCTAATTAATTTTATGGAGATAAAAAAACTACCTATTGTATTACATTAAGGTAGATGTATTTAAGATAACTTACGCTAAAACAAGTAAAGTACAGAAGATCGAACAAAGCAATGAAAGAAGATGAACCAAGATTATGCGTGATGTTTAGATATGCCCTAATATTATAATTTAACAAAATGATCCCTCAGTTTTTTATTTATTTTTGAAGATTCAAGCAGAAGCTCCGCTCTCAAAGATTCTGGAAGCAAGTTGTTGGCACGCACACCTCTAGCCCGATATCTTATCAGTGTATGATGCTAACATCCTCTATTTGGAATAGCGGACTATCTTTTGTTCGTATTGCAGTATTGATTGGACTAATGAAAGGTAAACGACCTTGAGAGTCTCATGGTCCAAACAATTCCGAATATTATCCATAATTCGGGTGAATTTAGAGAGCCTTCTGGTGAGAAAATTGATGTTTCTCCCAAGTGAGTCTCTCATCAATAATCACCCCAATATCCGATATTAGCTCACCCTATCAAGAGGCGGGCGTAAGCAGACGCAGTCTGCGGTGGAGGGGTGGTATAAATAGTGATGCTACAAGAAGAGGGCCGGGGCATTTTAGCTGGTACATCACAGTCGAAGATGCGGTCTATGTACACCAAAAATAGCAACGGTCCCAAATTTGAGCCCTGGAAGACCCCAAAGTCGTTGAAGTTTGATTCCCCCATATTACCCTCGATTGTTACAATTTAGCTTTCGCTCAGAGAGGAAGCTGCTGAACCAGTCAAGTGCAGTATTCTCCACAACTACACCTCGTCGGCTTTCCAGAAGCATGGTTCTATCTATACAATCAGATGCCTTTGCATGTATGCAAAGTATAACGTATAAGTATAATGTATAACGGAATATCCGATTTCCTTGCAGGGCCTTGCACGTACAAGACGTTAGCTTGTAACAGAGCTTTGAAATTCAAAATGGAGCCTTTCCACGAGTTTTACAAAACGTCGTCGCCATCGGGAAAGACTTCTGGGAAGCCTTACGAGTGGAAAATCACGACCGAAATCGGCTCTACCGAAATAACAGTTTTGTAAGTTATTAAAAGGAAAGAAATATCCATGAAATTAAAGGGGTCCGTTCACGATCCTGCCGCAAGATGTGCAATGAAGTTCTCATTTCTTTACTCACCTATCACAAAACGCGTTCTGTGCACACGATCTAGCTTTCAAACTCCAAATCGGGGCTTTACCACCCAAGTTCAAGGAAGCCAAGGTTTAATGAGCGAATTCTCCTTGAGCGTTTTTTAGGATAAAGTTGAATCATAATCATAGAACATTCGCAAACAGGTTTGTGTTGCAATGACGTCAAAATGAGAAGAAAAAAAGCACGATTTAAATGTATTTTTACCCTAAAACGAGTTATTATACCACCCATTAAGAGAAAGGTAAGATTACCCTTTTTTTGCAATTTCTTTGACCAAGATATCGATTTTCCAAGTGAGGCAGCTTACTGAGTTCAGACGGTAAATTGCGTTGATTGCAAGTTGAACTAAGATCGAATATCCAACTGGTACCCAGATATGCATCCCTAGGCGGGGCTTGGGGGGGGGGGGGGGTGAGATGATTCCTATAAGACGTAATTGAAGTCTTCCAGCCGCTTTCGATTGAAACTGCTTGTGTCAATTTAGTACTCACTGCGCGGTTTTATGTTAATAGGTGTAAGACACGGTGCGATAAAGTGAATCCAATGAATGAAGTTCTCTTGGAAGCAATTGAAAGGCCCATCACAGTTTCGGGGCCTCCGGATTGGACGCTGTACGAAGGTGGCGTTGCTGGTACGGTCCTTCAGCTAAACGACTACACAACGTCAACGGGCAACCCGTGGTTGGTGTCGATCAACAGGAACGCCCTCAAAGTCTCGACGACGTACCTAATCGAAGCCAGAAGTAAGCAAAGAATAAATGAAAACATGATTTTATCGGAATTGAATATTCATTTAGGAATCAAATGAAAGTATCGTTCAAGGATATTGCAAATTATGTGATTATGCGTCACCATTCTGATAAACAAATGAATAACGAATCGGAAACAGGTAATTCTGAACAGTGGGAGTGGAATATTAATCTAGATTTGTCCTGCAGCGACTAGAGGCAAAGGATCAAGGGAATTCTCGACGAATTCGCCTCCTGCCAATGGGACGTGCAGCATAAGTCCTCGCTCTGGCGTTAAAGGATTGACGATGTTCAATGTCACTTGTGAAAATTGGGAAGATGAAGACATCCCCGTGCTGTACACCGTTGGGACCACTGAAGACATGTTGTTTGGTAAATAATGATCAACATCTGTAACAGTTTTCCTAGAAAGATGATTGAATATGGGTTGGCAGTAGATTGTTACGATTGCTTGGTCAGATAACGTAACTCACCTACCTTATACCTAAGTTGTCAATTTGAGCTCATTCAGCTGGTTGTAGTGATTTTTCAAGACTCAAGACAATGTAAGTCGAGATGGCACAACTTTCATATTCTCCACGCTGGCTGCTGTAGATTCATGTACATGTACCTACTTACCTTATCAAAATATATACTGTTACAATGAAAAACTAACAACGACTCGTGATGAACATAATTTACTATTCTCGTACACACAGCGTCCAATTAGTACTACTCACAATAAAAATTAATTAAATACAAAGTAGAACGGCGGCTATATTACGACTTAGGGCTAAGCGACGGATTCGTTCAACGACCAAATTGCGGCTCACTAACGACTGAGGTCGAGGGGAAGGCGCGTTGGGCTCCCGGTACAGGACCGATGTGCCGATGTCTGCATAACGATCCCTCCCTATTGTCCCCGTTGTGACAATACAAACGTGATGGTCATCAAACTAGTCGTCATACTTCACTACTTCAGTATAGCTTATATACTCAGGAAAATACCACAAGACTTTACGTAATTAATGGCATTAGCTTTCCTTCATTATTATCAATGTTTTCTTCGTTATTACAGAGTCTGTGGTCAGCTCGTATTATCCGGACTATTTGCCTCTGACAGTTCTGTTTCAAGAAAATGTCAGCGTTTGTGTCACTGACGCTTACAATATGCAGACCATGTTCCGTCTCACAGTCAAGGTACGTACTCACCAACTAGTATTCAGTGGAGGTGCTTTACAAAAGTCACAATCCATAGCTCATAAAACACCATATAATAACTTATCATTCCATTGAAATATAAATATGTTTATATAGAGTTGCTCACAATTTTGATAAGACAACTTATTTGTTGCACTGAGTAAACGCATCGGTGAATGCCCAAGAGACCGTGCTCCAAGAAGAAAGCTGATTTTGGAAAAACGAAAGAAATGTTTTGTCCCGAAAATTGTGATGAATTGCTTAATCGGGCTTTTCGCATGATGTATATTTGAAATATAAAGAAAATCTTTGTGCATCCCTATTTTAAAGCATTTTTTGAAGGTGGAAGCTCTTTTATCATACTACAACAAAATTAAGCCTCTTTTCGTTGGTCTTTTCGATAAAATTGTTGAAAAACCTCGTGGTTCATATCACAAAAAAAATCATTATTCAAATGAAACTGAGTGTTTATTTCGGATCAAACATCAATCGCAAAGGCATCAAGCAAACGACTTCAAAACTCTTTGATCGTTCTTGATCACTATCTTCATCTTGTTGGCCTTTCCGAGCAATCGCATACATGCATTACAGTTGTAACGTTCCACTAGTTGAGCTGTTCCAGTTCTGAACTGCTTCTGCTGCTCCAGTATTGTTTTGGGTACTAAACCCAACTTTGTCGCACACCTTACTACTGAAAACCTCCAGAAGTTAATTTGCTATATAATTACACCAATGACTAAAATCTCAACAAAAGTAATGAAGGAAACAGAAAATTAATTATTTAATATTTTGTGTTGTATTCATTAAACAATATAAATAAAAGCAAGTGATACAAATTAAGACCAAAAAATGAAGAATCCGAGGCTGTGGAAGTTGTGATAGATATGTTTAGTTGGCCCACCAATTCTTGAATCCATCGTCTTTGAGGATGAATCAGAAGCGCCTAGATCATCCTCTGAGTGTGGTGGAGTATTAAACTGCGTTAGCTCAATGGAAGGGGCAATACTTTAATTTCCATCACCTCACATGTTAGCATGAGCGTGGTTATGACCACTGGTCCATTTTTTATCAACTATCCTGTCACCCTCATTTACTCGTGTTTTCCCTTAGGCTAAGCACCATTAATGATGATCCCTTTAATAAATGGCATACCCCTGCCCTACTTCTTATGTGCCCCCCCTCGTGAATGAGAGCCATACCTCCATTCAGCAATCCTCTTCCCTTCTGGCTTTTCTCAGAGCCCGGGGAGTGTGATGAATGTGGTTAGTGAATCCGTCCAATTCTTGAATCCGTCGCCTTGGGAGATGAATCAGACGCCTTCAAGCGTCTGGATCGTCGGATCGTCCTCTGAGCGTGGTGGAGCAATGAACCACATTCAGCTCAATCGAAGGGGCAACTAAGTGTACCATTCCATCACCTCACAATGTGCTTCAGTCTCCTTGACCTCAAGATGCATTTGTTACATACGTCCATTTGGGTTCTCTCCATTACTACTAATTTACTGAGTGAGTTCCATTCTGGACAACCCATTCCAGTTCCACTCTCGAGCTAATAGTTCCAGTTTTCTCTTATCATATGTCATTTTTATCTCTCATCGTTTTGACTTAACAGTTCCACTTATTCTTAACCCTGTAAACTGAACTCTGTGCTTTAGTCAGTTATTGTTCTGTGCACTGTAGAAATCTATAAAAATTCATTCAGATAAAATTTTCCACTAGCTTAATTTTCTTCTAAATTTTGCTACTCAAGCTACAGCGTATTTCAAAACTTCAAAATAACTCTCATTGGAACTTATGGGTTCTTCCTGTTTCTAGCTCACAAACAGCGAAAAACCGTACAATTTTACGAAACAACTGAAAGAAATCTCCAATGACTACATCGATCGAAACTACGCTAGAATGGTGAATTTGATTGTTGAGAGTTCCGAAATATCCGCGGCCGTTCCCGATTTTCCAGCTTTGTGGAAAGTGGAGATATTCGAAAATATCGTGAAAGCCGTGAGTATCTCTACACATCTTCAATTCAAACTTAGTATATCTGATAAGTTGTTTCAAGGATTTCTGTAACAGAATGAATCTTGGTGAATGGTTGTGAATTTCCCCATTCTAAGAGTTTCAAAATAACACCAAAACACGGTCTTCATAATTTTTTGGGGAGAAGTTCCAACTATACTAACTGTGATTCTCCCGTACCCCGCCTTTAATTTCCCAACATAGCGTATGAAACTGTTTAATGAAAAAATTACTCATAACTCGAATTTTGGGCTCGTGAAAGAGCTTAAAGTGCAGAATATTGAGTTATTGTAGGTGTACTTCCCCTAATAGGACGCATAATTGTTGGTTGTTTTTCCAGGACAATGCGTTTAAATGATAAGGAAGTCCTTGGAAGGTTCAATAAATTTACTAAATTGCAACTTAATCCTTTATTACCATCCTCCGTTCCTTTCACTCCCTAATCATAATCATAATCGACAAACTCCTCTCTCCTTCTTCAACTTCACCTTCAGTGTCCTCAATCCTCTATGTAGACACAGTACACACAGTACAAAGTCCAACAGTTGAGAAATGAAAACGAAGAATCTATTACATTTGCTAACAATAAATAATTATATAACATAAAGATATAATTATTATATCTTATGATAATCTACGTTACGTCCTGCAGTTGAATCGTTTGGTGTGTGCGAAGGACAGTGGAGTCATATTTGACAGCTACCTCTTATTTTCTCAAACAGTTACAAGTTTTACAGAGTTTTTCTAAAAATTCTCTGTTTTTCTCGAACTGGGTTTCCACAATTTCGTTAGGAGAGATTCAGTGCGTCTTCCTTCGACTCATATTGACTTTATTGTCCGTCTAGCTGTGGAGTCCTGGGTTATTTCAAAAGACACACCAACGAGTTTGATTGCATGCTAGCACTGATGTCCTACTCCACGGATGCTAGACCAATATTGAAATATTGTCCCCACATTACCACATATCCAAGAAACTGTTGGATCAGATGCGGTTTGTACGACTACAGGTATTTGTGGTAGAAAATGCCCATTCTACAGGAAAGACCTAGTCCCAGGACTGATGTCTACCGCTGTGGACTTATTCCAGAATCTTGATAAACGGTGTCTTGTCTTCTTCAAATTGCTGAATATTGCTAATATTGCTACCTTTATTGAAATCATGTCGAACTATATTTCCTAGCTTTTCACTTCCAAAATCAGCCAACCTTCCACTTACAAGTTTTTACTAGAAATTGCCTCTATTGTCTATGTTTCAGTAGATTCTCCTGATAGGTGACAGCCATTCCCCAACATGGAGCACTTCACTGCTTCCTGGCACTATAGACATACTGGGATGTCTACTTTCATCAGTTTGTGTAGGCAGGCTTATCCAGGATTGAGATAGATTCATTGGTCTGACGCAATGATATGTCTGTATTCTTGCCCTGTCCAATCTGCATACAATAGTAAAGACTCTCTGTCGACAGCCATGCTTGTCGACAAAAGCAAATAGAATGGCCACAATACGTCCAAGAATCCTGTACATAACACAGCCTATATGCTTGCATAAATATCTACATCTCCATTTTACACATGACAACTCATTAAAATTTTAGGTCTCAATTCTAGACCTTGGAAGGGAAACGCTTACTTTTAAAATTTAATTAGGTAGGTAGTTTTAAAACGTTTAATTCTCTATTGAAAGTACTCTGAAATTTAATAATTGAGCTTTTCATTTTTGTTAGATGCCTCACATCACGAATTTCAACTCGATCAATAAAATTGTGAAAAGTATTTTGAGGCTTACGAAAGGATCTGAATACGGGAATATCACATACGACGAAGATGGAGTTCAAGATTTCATGATAGGTGGGTTATTTTTATAATGCTCGATACTCAACATTGCTTTTAACTAATTATTAGAAACATAAATTAATGATTCATTATTTTAAAAAAATTGACTTCCTCGTATTTGAGTCTCAACAATTGATTAGGAGAACTTGGTGAGGTTACTTGAAATGTATGTCGAACAGACCACAGAAATCAACGACTTTTGGTAATTTTTTAGGGTTTGAACACCGTGATTCCTCAAGTTTGACTTATTGCGGAGCTTAGCACGTTCCTGTTTTGGGAAAACATAGGAGAACAAATATTCTTCACGATGCTCAGACCCTATCCATATAATTCTTTATATCTGTGATCCTTTCATTTTTTAATTATAATAAAATTATAGATAGGTATTTTATTACTCGCCGACTTTAACAGCTAATCATCACCTAAAACGTTCTTCCCGACAGGGCAGGGATTGGAACTCGCAGCTGAGCGATTTAAAGATCGATGCTTGCAGGAAGACGGCTGGTACACCATGTGGGATTTCCACATTTACGGAATTATTTCGTAAGTTTGGAAATGAAAAACGATGGAAGTTGTTAGACATAGTTTTATTATTTCTTTATTACAATAACCCTTCTATGTAAAGGCCCCTTTACATGACCGGATTTCGGTCCTGAAGCCGGGCCAGATCTCCGTCAGACCCTGAAATCCGGTGTTGTAAACTAGTGCTCCTGGTTAAGTTTGCGGGTAATAACCATATGCAAAGAAATTTAATAGTAATACCAATCCTCCAATCCAACCGTGGCAAGGACCACGCACTCTCAGCTTCTTGAGACCCGAATTTACCGCTTCCTCGGTGCTGGGGCCCTCCGTTCCTTCACTTCTGAACCAGGAAGGATAGGTCTGCAAGTTCTGACTCAGAACTGGTCTTTGGGACAACGGGGAAACCATTCCTTCCGTTCATTCCCAGCGTTACCGACACCCACGAATCGTCGATTACTCTGAATGGCACGTCTTTATATAGTGTGATCGTCCTCAGCATCGAAGGGAGAGATGGGGACCAGGAACGGGAACAGGTAGTGTAGAGTGGTCTTAAATTACTGATCTATGTAAATTGGACGTAGACCTCGTACATTATCTTGCAACTGCATCCTAGGTGCCATAAAATGGCGCCTTATTCATATTTCAACAAAGTACCTAGTTCGATTTGGAATGACATTAGCCACAAGGGCCCTTCAGCTGATCACTCTCCTCATACCTTGTAATCGACTTCTATACATCCCAAAGACAATTGGATTACCTCCTCTTGAATATAACCACATGAATACCAGCCTTTACGCAACTACAATTCATTCAAATTTTTAGCTTCTCTCTGTTCGCAAGATGTATTCAGGCTGATAACGGATCTGATATACCTATGAACGTATCTAGGTTAACTAAAACGACTAATGTGCAAGAGGTGAAAAATGACGAGGTGTATTTTTTTAGAATAAGGTCAGGCATGGCTATTTTTTTTAGAACAAGAGAAAATTAACTTTCATCACACTCAAAAACAGCTAAGAAAAAATGTCCTGAAATCAATGTAGGGTCTGCCCACACTATTCGTTTTTCCAATGCAAAGAGTTACATTCATTGAGATGTCCCTATCCCTGAAACTGATACATGGGTCATTTGAAAATGCTAGGGAACTTAACCAAAGCAGGATTCTATTTTGAGTGAACTGCAAAGGGGGCAAGAGTTTACAGCCATGATCTGAACCCCTGAACGGTTGCTGCTCTTGGCTATAGGGATTGGAGTGTTATCTGTAAGTTCCTATCACAAGAATTCTCAAGCAGTAGAAAGTGAACCAGGAATGGGAAGAAGGAAGGAGTTGGTCACATGAAAAGCAAACACAATCATGAGACTAGAAGTGACTTTTCCGAAGTAATACCTAACTGAAGTTCCAGGCCAGGAAGAAGAAGTGAGGAAGGGAGAAGAAGTGGTATTCCACTAAAGGAGGATTTCACAAGTAACGGATTGAATTTAGTTATATTCAGTTAGTGTATGGTAACATAAGGGTGGATGTTTGCAGTCCAGTTAACTGCATAGAAGGGCTTACTGGCACTGAATTGCATGATTTGATTGAGGAATTTCATTGTTGGGGTTGTTGTTCATTTGGGTGTTTTTTGTTATTGAGGAATTTCATTTCATTTCGAGTACATCAATCTCGTGAATTGCAGAGTTATTATGGTGACTGCTGACGCGGTATTTAAAGCCTATGATCCAACCCTGATGAAACCATCCAACGCGAGTGAAGGAACCCAGGAAATCCACAGACAAAAAGTGAGTGGGTACTTTTCAGTTGGTAGCGATATTCTATCTCCACAAACGAAACTGACATGAGGATTGTTATTCTACAATTAGTGAACCACCATAATGTGATATTAGACCAACCACCTACATTAGAGTAATGATTTTTCATTGTTTAGACTTTTCGAACAGTATTTATCGATCGACACATTCATAATGTTGGTGCCAAACGTGTACAGTTAGGTCTCGGATTGAAGTTCTTAATGGATGCTGAATGCTTTTCAAACCAGCTTACACGGTATCTACTTTGTGCTGAAATAGACTTTTCAAGGATTTTAATTTTGTAGGCTTGCTCGAATCATCTTCTAATAGTCCAGTCCCCAGGAGTTTTGAGGTGGAAAGTTTTATAAAAGTATTCGTCTCACTTGATTCTCATGTTTTTGAAGGTGCTGAACAGGAATCTGACGTTTGCAGCCAAAATTTCTCTCCGCATATATGATAACATTGCGAAAAAACCACGCCCATATCTTTCAAAAAATCACTCTGATCGATACCTACTTTCTGCTACCTGTGTTTTATACAAACTGCTCATATTATGGACAATTTTTGGTACCACATTCATTTCAACGTGTTCCCATGTACATTCTTTTTGCAGGCCAAATTCGGCGTGTGGTACACATTGAGGGCTCTGCAGATCATCATGGAGATCGCAAGATCTACAATGGTTCCTGACCAAAGCCCTTATAAGGTCAAAAAAGGGGGTATCGCCTTATTCACAGCCGTACGTCCGTTACTGAACAAAATTAGAATCATTCTATAGCAATTTCTCATATTCAGCAAAATTAGTAAATCCTTCGATTTAAGAGAAGCATACTAACATATACTTATGAGTGAATGCTGTTTGAAATTTGATAATTTTCCGTTATTTTATCATCTTGAACTGAAACGGAGCCATAGCGATTGCCTCATTTTCTGAGAAAATTTGAAGAAGAGAAAAACGGTCCTCCTGGAGAGACTTCTGTGTAGGATGGGAAGATGTCCCTGTACTGTTCCAAACTAAAGAAAGTTCCCCTCTTAAATAAACTGAACCATTTGAATTACTTCAAAAGGCGGATGGAAATTATACCAATGATACTAGAGAAACCCTGGAGTTGGTTATGGGCGCACACTTCCCTGGCTCTACATTTATCACACTCTCCCTTCTCTCTAACCTCAGAGCTGTCCTAGAATTGCGTCAGCTTCCTCATGGCTGCAGCTCAGAGCAACAAACTGACTTTGCTCTGGGTACCAGCTCATGAGGGAATAGAGGGCGACAAGGAAGCTGATTTCCTTGACAGAAGGGATCAGATCCAAATTCAAGCGGGCCAGACCTCAACTAGGGGTTACCAAGAGTTATATGATTCAACAGGTTCAGGAATGGGAAGGCAAGAAACAGTGCTTCTAAGCAGAGGCAAGCCAATCGGTTCTTAAACTTCTCAAGGGAACACGGTGATGCCCTATTGCCAGTGAGGTGGCAAAGATCTTTGCATACTTGTGGAATTCCTCACTGGCCATTCTCCCCTAAGGTACCACCTAACAATATGGGTAAGGCCAGGACAATAGAATGCTGTCTCTGCTGCAAAGAGGCGGAGGTAGCCGAACATGTACTATGTGGATGTCTTGCAGTTGCATCAAAGAGATTCCACCCTTTTGGAAAGAGGATGAAGAGGTCATTAAAAAAGTTCTGAATTGACACAGGGATAGAAGCAATATATCAATGTAAACAGGGGTTCCTCCCATCCTTCCAGAAAACAAACTCGAGGATCCTCTCAGCTTGTACAGGGATTATTCATTGCCTGCTTAAAGTCCTGGAGTAGAAAGGAGTCTAGATATGTACCTACTAAATCACAGTTTGAGAGTTTAAATAGCATAGAAATGATCTTTGAGAGTATCTCAGCTGATGCAGTATCAGGTGGTAGTTCTGAGGAGTTCACTAACTGAACTGCAGCTTCAGAGTGTAAATAGTGTATAAATTAGATTTAGGAGCGTTGAAAAAGAATAGTTTCTTTGCTTTTCTCCGCAATATATATTGCTTTATGTGTACACTCAATCCATTACAGGTTGGCCAACCTAAGACGTTACAAGGGTACCTAATAGATTTTGGAATCGATGGTTCTACCCTACTCCTGCCTACAACAGCTGTTGACCGAATGGGTCTATCAACTTACGCCGTTGAAGTGAGTATATTTAATTTTTGGTAGGGCCAGTATTGATGTTTTTGGTTTATTTTTCAATAATAAACCATTGTAATCGCTCTGTAAAAAAAAATTTAACCCCCCTGAAAATTTCATGGTTTACGTTTCAAAGGGTGTAGAATCCGAATCTGCAATAAAAAATTTTCCGTCCGTCCGCCGTACGCCGTACGCACGATATCTCCGAAACGGCTGGAGCAAAAAATCTGAAATTTTCAGGAAAAATCCATCTTGGTCCGACGACGCCCCAATTCTTGAGCCAGCTCCCTCACTCAATTTAAAGTGCCCTTTAAGGGCTGTAAAAGTTTTGTAAAATCCCTGAAAACCTCAAAACTAGTCGAATCGGCCTAAATATTTTCCTATTTGAAGAACATATCATCAGGAATCGAATGAGCCCTTCCCCACGTCCGTAGGTCAAACCATTCCCAATATATGGCCCGATTTATGGTGCCAACATTTGCGTTTTTTCGTTTATTATTGTTTGTTTGTTACCTAGTGATGTCCGGCCGATAGCGTCGAGTTGTAGTGAATGTGGATACTGGAGTGATAGCCGATGTGAATACTTATAGTGTAGTTAGTAGCCGATACACGGGTTGAAGCATTCTGATAATATATAGGTAAATATTATTCAATATTATTCCTGGGGTTTATTATTCAATATTATTACTGGGGTAAATAAGTATTCTTTCACTGGGGTTTATTATGCCAGTTCAATTCTGATAATATAGGTAAATATTATTCAATAGTTTTCACTGGGGCTTAATGCGTTCATGATTTGAATCTTACTAAGCTTCGGAGTGTGCGTGTTTTACAGGTGATAGAGCGATTATTGAATTTCAGGAGATATGCATAGACGACGTAAATCGGTTCTCATCCAAAACACCTATTTGGATTGATCAGTTGATGATATTTGTGTGCCTGTCTACAATCTGTCTACCTTTGGCTACATCGTTCAAATTTGAATTTGGGGAAGTTTTGACGACATACGAGTGCTAAAGGACGATAAATGATAGATGTTTTTATTGTGGGGGGTATTGAGGTTCAATAAAAAAATGCAAATTCTTTCACTGGGGTTTATTATTCAATCGGCTTGCGTTCATGATTTGAATTTCTACTAAGCTTTGGAGTGTGCGTGTTTCACAGGATAGGGCGATTATTGAATTTCAGGAGGCACACAAATATGATCAACTGATCAATCCAAATAGGTATTTTGGTCGAGAACAGATTTGCGTGCTCCATGCATATCTCCTGAAATTCAATAATCGCCCTATCCTGTGAAACACGCACACTCCAAAGCTTAGTAGAAATTCAAATCATGGACGCAAGCCAATTGAATAATAAACCCCAGTGAAAGAATTTGCAGCATTTTTTAGAGCGAATTGTCGAAATTTCTGTCACAGTTTTATGGTTAACTGTGAATTATGGAACTGCAGGTTTAATTAGATTTTAATCGTCAAACGGTTACCATTGCTCGATTCTACAGGTAATTTGTTATAAGAAACGTTGGAAAGCCAATTAATAATTATGGTTACCTACTCTTACTACCTACTATGGTTACTACTATTATGGTACTCCTCCTTTTGTAAAATTGTCCTACCGTTTTCAACATAGTGGAGGGGATCTAGCATTAGATTTGCTTACAGATGTGAATAGAGAGACCAATTCCCGTTTCTATCAGAATTTTATTGATATGGAATGTCCATGAATGGTGCCTCTTTCCGTTTCTTGAAACTCCTAACACTGAGTATAAACACCTGAAGCTTTTTAGCTTTGGAGGTATTCCTTGAGTGTTACTGGATTATCGCCCCAGCCCTTGGAAGGGGCAATCATTCCATTCCTTCATCTCCTTGTCATATGCCATTAACAGATCCTGGTAGTGAACCACTCACCCTCCACCTTGGTTGAGTTGATAATATTAAGATTGTACATAATTTGATAATTCTCCTAAAACCAGGTTATCAGGACTGAAAGTTATGCCTACCACTCTTGGAAGCCGATTGCCGGTCAAGTTCTGCACGTCAGATTTTTAAAGGGGTCACCCAACTCTATCAACGGCCGGAATGATGCGTTCGAAGAATACGAAATGTCGAAAGGTCCATTCGAATTGAATATAAATGTGAGTTGCCGTCAATTATCTGTACAACTTATTTTATCGACGTGTTGTAAAAATGGAGTAAAATTTAATAATAACTAATAGTTGACATTCTAACTGAAATGTCAACTATTAGTTATTATTATTATGAAAATTTCCTTTCTATTCCTATCTGTTTCATATAAATACGCATTAACTAAAAAAGAGAGTGAACTGTAGTATTATGGAATATACTCCAGATCATGTTATGCTTATGAACATAAGGCATTTAATAGAGACGAAACTATAGGTACTGGGATTCAAGACAACTGTATTTTTGTCCCAGTACCTATGGATTTGTCTATATTAAATTCTTTGTGTCCATAAGCATAACGTGGTGCCAGAAGTGGGATATAATTAGTCCAAGTTAGTAGAAAGGTGTTCTGAAGTCGCTCTATTGATAATTACCTACGTTTTCAATTACAACTCTTCAAAGTGTCAATTGAATTGGAAATAAGAGCATCAATCTCCATTGTTTCACCAATTCTTTCAGTTCCGGCAAAGAATTTGAATAAGGGTAATCAATATTTACTAAGTTCTTTTTCAAAGTTATTGCAATTTTGAGCCTTTAAAAATGGTTTCTGATCTAAAAATGTTTCAATTTAAACGTGTTACGTCCTTCTAAAAGGAAATTATGGCATTCGAGGTCCTATGGACGGTGCAGTCATAAGCATCTTTGAAAACCTTGATTAAAGAAGTTCAAGCAGTTTAAGACGTTTAAGCGGTTTAAGTTTAAAAAGTTTTAAGGAAGCAAGCGCCCGTTGCTTTCGTTATTTACTCATCTAGGTATAGATCACCAAACCATAGTTCATTAAGTGTTCATTGTAATATTTTGAAACTGTCACCATTCTTGAAAGCGTATGTGAGCTTTAATTTGGCGCAGACAAAATTGAAATCGGACACACACACCTCAATATAGTTGAAGTTTTCCAAGATTCGCGCATTTTTTACCATATTAATTCTATAATTGAATTATCATTTTAGTATAATATTAAAATATTACAATAATTATTATCTCAGGAATGGTTTATCATTCTTAAACGAGTACCTAAATGTCTTTTAATTTGGCGCAGGAAAAATTAAAATCGGCCACACACACCTCAATATAGTTGAAATTTCCCGTGTTTCACGAATTTTTCACCATATTAATTCAAAATTGAATTATCTTATCAGTATCAGTATAATATTATAATTATTATTAACTCAAGAATGAGTCCAATTCATTACGGTTTATTGTTTTGAATGATTATTGTAAGCCTTTGGAATCTTATGGCACGTGAACGACGAAAAAATTAACTTTCCAGAGACAACGTGAACCTTCAGGACATATAAGACAAGATGAAGGTGCAAGGAGATTCATTCAAAATATTCTGGAATTTGGTTTTATTTCAGCCATAAAACAATATTTTTAATCCATGATTGCAACGAATTACTATTCAAAATCACATACGAGTTTGAAATACTTAATGGGCTCCCCAATCGCTAGAAAAAAAATCAGGACTACCTGATGCCTAAATTACTAGAGGTTAAAATGCTTACAGAAAATGATATACTAATATATTGGGTTGTTCGGAAATATACTAACGATTAATTCAAAGTCTATTGTCATCAGCTGGACAGAATTAATCAACAGGAAGGGTGTAGTGGGATAATGCAACCTCACACAAGTTTGGTCTCTCGCCAAAAACTTTTACCAGCTTGAATACTGCAACATTCACCATATTCTCCAGATCTGGCGCCTTCCGACTACAATTTGTTCCGGTCCCTGCACAATTTTTTGGGTGACAAAACCTTTACCTCAAATGAAGTTGTCAAAAACCACCTGAACCAGTTTTTTGACAACCTGCCTGTTGGACCAGAATGGCCAATATATAATTTAATAAAATATTTATTCATTCCGAAAACTGTCCTGGTTGTCATCAAATCAGACAATGTTGGGTCAAGTTCGCCAAGACCACATTTTCTTTTAGTGTTTTCAATGATAGCAAGTGCGTAACAACCTCTGAAATCGGTTTTTCCACCTGGTTGTCATCTACAGGTACGCTGGTTTGACTGCTCCTCAAGGCCCCTCCCTCTGCTCCGTTATGGCTCTGCTTCCCATTCCTCGGGTCATTTTTACCTGCACGTTGTCTCTGGAAGGTTAACTCGTTGCATTTGATACCATTGGTAAACTCAAAAGATAATTTGAATGTATTATTTTCACAGTAAATTGTATTTCACTGTTCGCTGTTTACAGCTAGGTCCGGACTTGAAATCTGTGGTCATTAAAGGTGTAGTTCGTTGGCCACCATCGCCAGACCTGCCACCTCGAGTCCTCAACAGATATGTTGCCGCGTATCAACTAAAACTACCAACAGGATTCTCTGGAGTCATTGTCCGATTGAAAGACAAGGACATTGGGAAATTAAAAGTGAGTCTGGCGAGGTTTTCGTAGATGTTCGTATTTGCTTCACGAAAGTTTCATTGCCTAATACGCATCAAAAGGTACTGGAGCGTCGTTGTAGAGTTTGTTGTTAAGAGCTTACACCGAAACTATTGGTTAATTGCTTATGTCAGTGTCGGAGGTTGTTCAAATTAGATACCTAAAAGATAGCTTCATCACTCACTCAAACTCAAACTCACTTCTGAACCTCTGGTAGGTCAGGTCGTGTCTGCGCATGCACTAACACCTATCCACATGGGTATCAGCTTTCTCACGATCTAAATGGAGGAAAATCGCCCAAAATTAAACGTAGGTACTTACAATTCGTTGTTTGCAATTTACTTCAATTGCCGACCATTTCTGTACAATTTTCAGGAATTACGCAGGTTAATTCACTTGAAAGGTCTCTTGACGATTTTATCGCAATCAGACTACTACGATCATGGTAACCCTTTCGATCTTGGGTTATATTGTGAAATGTACAGTTCGTTATAGATTCCCTGCATAGTATTTTCTCTTCTTTTTGTTGATAGCTAAGTAACCTATGGTAAAATGAAAGAGGACGCAATATTGCATATCTAGCAACATAGCAATTGCTCCATCACGATTGACTATTGTAACAATTTCCTCGTTATCACTAACAAGAGAATTTCTCTCATATTCAGATAAGTATATTTGAAAGATATCCGGATATATCTTGAATAATTAAGACACAAACCGTAATCGTATATATAAAGACAAAACTGTCAGGGTATATCCGTTTTTCAGGGGGTGGTGACGCTGGGTGGGTGAAGTTCTCCCCCCCCCCCCCCCTGCCAGTGAAGGGGAGAGGGCCCAGCGAGGCGGAGCGTCTCCCAGGGGAACTGACGTGCTCCCTTCCTCGGGGACTTGGAATATACGATTTTTTGCGTATTGTTTTTATACTACCTCATAGTGCTACTCACCTATTTCTTTTTAACCTGCGTAGCAGGGCCTTTAAACTAGTAAGAAAATAAGATACTAACAGTTCTATCTCGTAGTTTTATTTTTCCAGATTTTCATGGCTCAAGGAATTCTTCCCGGTTATTCCGACGTCAGTAAAAAACCTCCAGTCGACAGGTTATGGTACGAAGAAAAAGTCCTCAACCAAAACCCACCTTTCAGTTCTCATTATTACATTGGTTTCATCTCAAACGAACAGGTGAATCATCAAATAAGAAGGAAAACTGGTGATAGTAGTAAGATAACATCATGAACTTATTTAGCTGAACCGAACGGTGTATAAAGTTGAGTTTCCATCAAACCTTACTTTTCAGTAAGCTTTTTTAATGGTATAAACTTGGTTTGAGCTCTACCGTCATAAAGATTTCAGTAGGGTTAAGGTCATGGTAATGACAGCTACAATAACTCTTTTCGAACAAAAATTGTATAAATGAGGTTTTGCAATTCAGCTCTTCCATTAGAGATACATGTTACTATTTAGGTTGGTATCTCGGATTTTTTTTAAAGGTATAATATTTTCTCTGCTCAGTGAAGATGTAAGCTCTCCAATGGTGGAAAACTCATGAAGGGAATTAGTACTAGTTTTAGGTGCCTAAAAATGTCGCTAAAACTGAAATTATGCCTTTAAAATAGCATTATATGCCGTTATAAATATAATGAAAGAGGAAGGAAAATAAAGTTAAATGTTTTTTCAGTACTTACGTTCAAGTATACAAAGTACTTCGTAATTCAATGACTCGAATATCACACAGGAACTATCGTTCGATATCCCAACAACCCTTCACCATACAAAAACGACGAAAATGTCATGAAATTTAATTAAATGACATGAAATTGAAGTTGATATAAAAATTTAATCAAAATGAAATTGAACTCAAAACCTCGGTACAGGTACATTTTAAGTTTAGGTAAAGGTGGGTAATATTTTCTCTCCACCGCTCAGTGAAGATGTAAGCTGTCCAATGGTCTTGGAAAACTCATGAGTAGGTATTGGTCAACGATTTGATTTTGAATACGGGTAACCACCAAATTATTATTGTAAAATCGTATTTTTTATTTTTTCGAAAACGTATGCATTTATATGCGTTTAACGAACAAGTATGTTACTTCAGAAATATGCGTTTATATGTCAAAATTTTTGGAATCGTTGAAACGGATAAATAACTTGGAAGTTTTGGAATATCTGTTCAGGAAAAAAACAGTATTAGTATAGATTAGGATGCCATATTGAATGATGAAAAGTTTTTTAATCAGTTGAGACGTCTAACAAGTTTTCTCATCTGGCACACTGTCTTACAGGCAGTTTACCATTATGAAGCCCAAGTGACCATACTGCGGTGTGTCTCGTATGTTTCTGATTCTTGGGATGCCCAGAAATGCAAGGTATTGTCATGATATAGTAGTTATAGTCATGGTATTCCAGTTACGAATCAAAGGCAGAGGAGAAAATTAATCTGTTTTCCCTGAATTTCCAGTACATGTATTTGATAGAAGACGGAGGATCCTACACAGTAAAATGTGTTTGCTATCACTTATCCAATATTTCTGCGGACATCGTAATTCCAAACCCTATTGCTCGTTTTATAGAAGATATTTTCCTATTCGTGGACATTTTGGACAACTGGTACGTCGCTGCGGTCATGTTTTTAACACTGATGGCGTTGTTCCTCCTCCTCTCATGGGGAAAGTGTAAGGACTTAGAAGATGACAAAGCTGTAAGTTACTCAAGAATGAACAACAAAACAGTAATGATATTGGTTGTATGTACAAAAATCAAAATTGAAGTGCAGTTGAAGAATGTAATTGTTAAGTCTTGGATGTAATTTATCGGGCATTCATGTTCAATGATTTTGGTAAACTTTCCAGCAAATCGTGCATTTCTTGAGGGACAACTTCCCAGGTGACATGCATCCCTATATCGTCGGCGTGTGGACAGGGAAAAGATGCACATCAGGATCAAGCTCGAAAGTCGTTATCAGAATTTTTGGCTCCAAATCTAGTAGCAGGGTATTTACCATTTGAAATAATTATAGCATTTGGGGAATGAAGATTGGTCTTTACTCTTAATTGGCTTCCATTTGAATGTACGTGAGTGTCTGTTGTAACGAATATCGATAGTTGCTTCTTTCCATAATTTGTAAGTGCTCTCCGAAGGTTATTGCAGGATGGTCGCCTAAACCCATGGAAGGGGTGATTATTCTATTCATATAACAGGATGATGCAGGCAAACTATCGATGCTAATTACCACAGATACTCTCATACATACAAATGGAAGTAACGTCAGGAAACCACGCTCTACTAACCCATACCAAGGAGATGGTGAAATGGGGTGCCCCTTCCAATTGGTGAGGGATATGCCTGCAACACGCAGAGAATACCTTCCCCTCAAGCCAGAAAGTTTCAGGTTTCTGCTCATCTTTAGGGGTTTCAAGGAGTTCCCATCAAATACATCACTTTCTTAGGCCTTGTCACTTGTCAGAACTTGTTTTAAACCTGATGCCCTTCTCTTACTGCCCCACTTCTCAATTCGACAATACAATTTAAATAAATTCAAATCGTTTATTTGTACAACGTGGAATCACTTCCAACAAACCAGCTGCTGCATTATTACAACAACAAAAAAAACCAATACTTGAGACATCAAGGACTTTATAGTAAGATGTGGGTCTTGCAGTAAAAAAAAAGTCTCTTACTGAAGAAAACTAGCATGTACAGGTTTATTTTTCCATACTTGATCACATTATTCAGTTTTTGCAATACTGCTGTTGTACGATGCTCCATTTGCAGCCTCACATTCTTCGGTCCCATGTCCGTCCGGTGTTGAACATGGGTGAAGACGATTGGTTCCTTCTGTACGCGCCCAAATATCTCGGAGAAATTCAGACAATCATTATGTGGCACAACAGCGGAGGTTGCAGTGGCGACTGGTAAGCTTCTTTTGGAATTACGTTGAATAATGAACATACTCAATTTCTATCCATCCTAAAGATTGAAATCAAAGGGCTGAAATATTAATAAATCAGAATATAGAAAACTTTTGGCATAACGCTGATGCTTTTAGGCTTGCTATCGATTGCCATCTCTTCAATGAATCAAATGAGCGTTTTGAGGAGTCCCTTTTGAATCGAGTTTTTAGTTGATCTATTCGTATGTTTCAACAACTGTACTGGATGTAATCACGTTATCAAAAAACGCGGCAAATTATTTCACAAGATACCAGGATTAGGGCTTAAAACTGAATTGAACACCTCTTTGCCAAGCTTTCGGTTTCGTCACAATTTATCCCAGCACATGGCCAATTATCCTTGGATTTTATCAACCAATCGGGTCCTTTCAGCCGAAACTTTGTAATTTATTAAACCCAATCTGTCTAGTTGCAATACCAGCAGGATTTCGTCTACAAGGTAAATATTTGAATGTTATTAAATTCCGTCTTGATGTAATTTCCGTTGAACGACTTTTTTAGGCATTTGCGCTGCACTACGACTGATTTAGGTCAAGAAATTAAATCGCTGAAATGATTATTGCCTTGCCAGCTGACAATTGTGACTTGGCTTTCAATGGTCCAGGTTCTCCTTTCGTCCTCCTTTCCAAACTTGATTCTGGGGTGTAATGATGAATCCACGTTTCATCACATGTGACAATGTGAGTGAAAAATGGTGCTCCTTCTTCCCGAAATCGGGCAAGAAGACGCTCACACAGCTGAAAACGATTGAATTTCTGGTCAGTTGTGAGAAGGCGAGGAACCCACTGGTCACACACCTTATGATACCCTAGCTCCTCTGTGAGTTTAGAGAATGTGCTTCCATAACAGATTTCAACCTCATTTGCAGTTTCTGCAATGGTTAGATGCCTGTCACTTCCAACAAGTTGTCTAACACTGGTAATGTCTGCAGTAATGCTGGTGCTGGGTCTCTCATTGTCAACACATTCACAACGCCCCACAAACTGCAAACACTATAGCTCCCAATAGCGTCCCTTCCCCAAACTGTACAGTTAATCCCCTCAACATTTCTGCTGGTATAACTTCTTCTGTAGCTTGAAACTTGATCACAAATACGTCTGTGCAATTGACGGAAGGAACCTCTTGCTCAGCCATGATGGATGCTGAGAGGATCGAGTAGGCTAGCTCACTTGCTTCCCCCACTCCTAACAAATTGGCCCGAGACCCCACAAGGGGGGGGAAATTCTTATATTGGCAATGAGCTCGCAGATACATCCTAATACATCGCTACATCCTAGATCTCGCAGATCCATCCTAAGTCTCGTTTATATTTGATTCTCCCTCGGATATCTCCATGCTTTGAACTATAACCTCATCCCACGCAGTCTCATTTATTCTCTCCTTCCATCATTCGCCAGGTATTGCAGTCAAGTCACCGTGTACGACCTGAAAACAGAAACGCCCTATAATTTCGTGGTTGAACGATGGTTCACCATCTCGGAGGATATGGATGAATCGAGAATGTGGATCGGAGACCGGTGCAAGAAAGGCACATTTATGCACAAACCGAGCCGTCACAGCACGTTACAGTTGGTGTGCGACCATTTTAATATTAGCATACGTGAAAAACATCTATGGACAGCCATTTTTACAAGGTACCTAGTCAATAGGGTAACTTTCAATATATTAATCCAAATTTTGATGGTTGTTTTTTAATGACTCGGTCGATGTACATAAGGTTTGTGTTTAAATTGACCAGATTGTCAATTAATTTATTTATTCTATCTTTTAAGCTGACCGAACGAAACAACCATGTCAACTTTTTCTTGTGTCCATCTGTCGGAGAAGAATGTTATATCAATCTCAAAATAATCGTATCGTCATTTTATTAGCCAAATTTTCATGAAATCGAGCGTGAAATCCGAATGTGTAATAAAAAATAACGGTTCCCACTTTAAATAACTAAGTTGTGTGCATTCCGCACATTTACGCACGTGCACAGTGCTCAACAAGGTCACATTTGGAATCCTTAAAAATTAAAAAAAAAATCAATTTTAGCCCGAGAATAACGATATTAGCAGGGGTGCGGAACTTTGCAAATACGCATTTTTGAGCGCTCGCTGAAGACGTTGCGCGGTATAAAAAATATCGATCGAGGGGTAAACATTTCATGAAATTGAACGTAAACTCTGAATCTGTAATAAAAAATAGGGGCTCCCATATGAAAAAGTTATTGTTCGTTTTCGATGATCACAAATGTAGTTAAATAGTACACCAAAAATGATGGTGATTTGGAATTTTTTTACTGATTTTGGGGGGAGGCGGGGGGAGGTTTGTCCGCGAAGTTGTGGTTCACCATTTTTGTCTCCTTTATTTGGAGGAGTAGGAAAATACACTAGATAGGTATATACGCACAATATTTTCAGATGGAAACAATAAGTAAAATGACCGTAAATTGTCACCAACACTAGAATATAGTTAGATCAAATTATAACCCCTTTGAAAGAATTTCAGTTGTCACACACTTGATGACAAAAATTTACTCCGGGAAAAATTATAGGTGGAAAGGTAATGGAGTGATGCCTCCACTCATCACGTTTTGAGGGTTTCAGTGATCATCATTCAAGAAATAGTTGTTGCTGTAATATTCGATTGATTTTCTATTCGTGATGATAGGTATTTCCAAAGAGGTATTTTAGTAGCCCCTCCTCCACTATTTATAGCTATAAAGCTTTTATTTGCTTTCTTCAGACATCCCCGGAGCTGGCCGTCGAGATGTGAAAGGATAGCAGTGCTGGGCACGATGGTCATCGTCACTATGGTGACTGGAATCATATTCTTTGGTTCAGGGGATTGTGAGTATTTCATTCTTACAAGGTCTCCGTCCACTTTCATGTTTCCACTTGAACTTGAACTTTCAACTTGAAGTTGACAGTGAAACTGTGTTATCGTCGCTTGCCTGAATATTCGTCGATGCTCGGGGCTGAGAGCCAACACCGCAAGTGTATGCAGAGTACGTGTCAGATCGGGAAACCCCGAGCAGAGGCGAATGTTCGGGCGAGTAAGGGCGAATATTCGGCGAATAACTTGTTCATCACACTTCGGTGTGCCTATCAACAAGTTCCTGACCCTGAAAGTCAAGTGTTCTGGGTGGTGTTTAAGCTCCGCCAGTTGTGATCGAATATTGTGGAAAGCTCCTACTGAATAAACAGTTTTTTAAAAATTGACCAAATTTGTCTCCCTAGAGATTAAATATTATAAACAGGGAAACCACTTTTATTTCTCGTTCAAGCAATAAAGGTAGTCCCAGAATGGCTGCGCATGGTGGTAACCGATGTAAACCTCTTCAGGGTTTTACCAGGCCCAAAATTTTATGGGCATTAGCGCTGACCCATAACAGACAGTTCCATTTCCCCTTTTCAGGGAAGACCACTCCTCTCTTTTTGGTTCGGGGAGCGAGTAACATGGGGAAAGCTTCGTCACTAGATGACAAATTCATCTTAGGTAATACCTGTTGAGTAATGACGCCCTTTCTCGCTACTTCTGTGTGCATTGCACGGGGGTCACTGCCACGTCCGTGCCACTTCGCCACACGTCCGTTCAGTGTGAATTGGGCCTAAGACCAGCCCTTCGGCAGCTAAAGTAGTCAATTGGTGGAAGCCCTTCTGGGAGTGTAAACGAATCAAACTGCTTTCTCATTTGTAACCTAACTTCTCCTGCTAGGTGGGTCAGTTGGTTCCTTCTTTCCAATTTTCACCAAGGATGCAGTAAGGGCGGATAACGCTATCCGGTAACCGCTCCGAAGTGTTAAGGATCCTCTCCTCACACCTTAGTGTACCATAAGGGCAAGGATAACTCCCCTTGGTAACGATAACTCCCCTTTCCTTGAAATAGAAAGGAACCGCTTGGCTTGCCTCTGCTTAGGAGTGTTATTCCAGTATTTTGTACGTGTTTTTTCCTCCCATTCCTGAACCTGTTGAGTTATATAGTTCTTGGTAACCCCTAATTGGGGTTCAGGTCCGATTGGGTTGGACTCCGATCTCTTTAGTAAGGCGATCAGCTTCCTTGTCGTCCTCTATTCCCTCATGACCTGGCACCCATAGCAATACCAGCTTGTTGCCCTGTGTCGCAGCCTTGAGGGAGTTGAGGCAACTCCAAGTCAGCTTTGAAGTTACTGAGAAGGCAGAAATAGCCTTTAGTGCTGCTTGGATGTCAGATAGAATATATATTGTTGCACCTTTGAGTCATTTCCTGGCAATCCCTTGTGCACATATTTCTACAGCATGGGTTTCCGCTTGATATATGGTTGCAGTCGAACCCCGAGGCTTGGCCAGATTGAAATTGGGGCCTTTGATCCCCAGGCCAGCCGCACCATTCATCACGGACCCGTCTGTGTACCACACAAGGGAGCCTGGCTTAAGTTAAGGCATGCTTCTTTCCCAAAACTCACGATCATTTATGATTACTTTAAAAGGTAGATCGAAGTTCATCTTTTCTAACATTACGTCAGGAATGGAAATAACATTTAACATTAAGTCAGTGGATCTGTATCTAATTGTCTATCCTTTAAGACTGATTTTTCGATGTTTTCAAGCCAGTCAAACCCCGATGTCGGGGCGAAACCTCGATATCGAACTCTTAGTTTTTCTGTTATTAGATTTTGTCACCATTCAATTCCAATTTCAGTTGGATCGTCGGACCTTCCGTTTGGCTACATGTCCTTTGACGACATCAAGACAACTTTGGAAAGTACGGGCTCCGGTATTGTCATATCGCATATCGTGCTTTATACGTTGAAGTAAGTTCAACATTCAAACGTACCTGCCGTAAAACTTAGTGGAAAGAATTGCAGTTTTTTTTTCGGAAAATAAGCACACTTAAATATTGTAAATGGACCAGATATAAATATTTCTATGCATATATTTTTTTTGTTTACTATCATCAGAATATTTAGTTAGATAAAAGATGAAGGACAATGCTCCCTCTTAGTTTGTTCAAGTCCGAGACATTTTTTTCACATTATTCCGGATTTAAAACATCTACGGCAGTCTCAGGGCTGTTAAAAAACGCTGCAAATTATTAAACAGAGGATTATTGTTTATGTATCAAAACAACCTTTCTGCATAAACCATTGATCTATGTGTATCAGATTTGATCATCGTTAACTCGGCGCCTCGAGCTTCTATATCTTATCTTGTCCACTCTTGATGCCATAAAAAGACCATTTATATTTCAGCACGTTACATAGATTAGAAACGAAATTAGCTACAAGGGCTTTCAGCTGATCATTGAGCTCCATACCTTGTGATTGACTTCTAGATATCCAAAGACTGCTGGATGGATTTGCCTTAAATGTTACTCCTTGAATTCCAAAATTCACTAGTCCATTCAAAACTTGGAGCTCTCAATATTTTCAAGCGAGACTTGTGTCATGCCAAATGCTTTACCATTTGATATCGGTAAGCTACCGGTTTACCTCAAATCATCATGATACCAAAATCACCTCAAATGTTAACACTCACAGTGCTGGCCCCGTTTTCCCAAGATTCCGTGCCCTAATGACGTTGTTTTTAAGATTCGAATTGCTGCCATTAGGTTAGTTTTGGAGGTAGGACAACTTTCCTGCGTTTTGCTGTTTACAACTTAGTATTTATCTCATTTCAGTAAAGCCAATCGCAGACAAAAAACGGAGGAGATGGAAGAGAATGAAGAGAAAATCGCAAAAGGTAAACAGCGCCATTTTCCCAACACATAAAATATTAGCTATTGTTACAACTTACACAAACACCTTACTCAAACATAAATTTCTTAAGTAATTCTGTTGACATGACATTCTACTCCCAGAAATAGAAAAAAAAATTTAGTTATGCAGGTTTTTTTTAACCTCAAATGTTCTTGAAAACACAGGTTTTTTGCATAAAATCTCAATTTTCTCAAAAATGTTCCCTATAAAAAAAAAAAAAAATTTAGTTGAGTTTCGATCGCAATACAGTGATACAAATGTGACCAAAATCATGAAACGACCCATATAGTTAGTAAATAGTTTTAAAAAGTATACAAGCGTTTACGATTATGTTTATAAATGTGATGAAAAACAAAAAAATGCGCGAATTACTTAGCAATACATTTAACTCATATTTCCCAACATGAAATTTGTGTTCAATTTTCACAAATTTGTTATTCCATAGAGATTATGAAGGTGAAGAAGAAATATCATTCGAAGCCCGAAAGATGGTTTAATATGTGGTTCGTCAAAACCAAGTACAGCTTGCGGGCTCCTCTTCTACCCTTGATCGATGAAGAGACGTATGCAGCCAATAAGAAAGAAGCGAAATTCAACTTTCTGATATTGGCGGCCTGGTGAGTGTAATATTGATAAATTTTCCACCATTTATTGGTTTTATTACAAAAGTATAGGCGATGGACATGAGTATTTTATTTCTTAATTTTTATTTCAGATATAACAATGAAAATTCACTTGTGTACCTAAGTCCCTAAGTGTGAACCGATGTAGCTCTGATGTACAGTGATTTACAAAGAATTTTTCTTTCAGGATCGTGATCATTGTCTCCTTCCTGATCATGTCTTTTGTCGTTGTGCTGTACGGCCTGAAGTTTGGAAAGAAAAGAAGCACTTTATGGGTTCAAGGTTTCATCTCTGGAACTCTGTTTGACGCCTTTTTCCTTGAGCCGATTCATATGCTCATCTCCGCGTACATGTTTGCTATAATTTTCCAGGTATCTTCTCATGAATCCACGAAATAATCATGTTCTCTACGATAAGGGACTTATTTTGCTCTTTGAAGAAACAAAAAATCTACACTGAATTTCTGTCTTAATCCATTCCTGAGATATGATTTGTTGATGGAAGTCTTTAATTTGCATTGCAGGCCAAAGGTAACATAATTTTAAGTAAGTCTGGTGCCAGATTCGAGTTTCCATCCTCCGAAAAGGCAAATACGAGTATTTTCTTAGCAAAACCAACGGAATCGACATAATGCCGGTATTCGTACGCTTGTTTATAGCCATTTGTCGTGCGGATATGACTCTAAGACTTTGAAAATCCGCAGAAAACACGCTCCAAAACGGTTATTTCATTTGGTCATTTAGGACGGCAGCATTCTTGCAAATCTGTCCAAATTATCAAAGTCCTCCTATGATGCAAATATCATGGAACCCAAGAACGAACGGATTCCTTGAAAGCAAGAAATGCCTGGTTGATGGTGCACCAATCGCCAACCAGAAAAAGCCTTATATCTACCTCAATCTTTGTCAAACACCCTAATTCGGTTTTCTTGAAATTTCCCATCAGCGTTCCAGCGTCGGGAGTGTCAAAATAAAAGTTCAATACGACCAAAAGGTGCTGCCGTTTCGAAATTATATCGAGAGGCTCAACACGATGTGGAGGAGGACGAAAAAAGAGTACAATCCGATGACCTACAAGCGGATAATGGTAAGTCAACTCACGTTCATTCAGATTTCATTCATTTTTGGAAATCTGGCTGCTGACATTGATTTGCTCAATCTATCAACTAGCAGACTCTTGGTGGATGTGGGGTTTCGGCTGGGATTGGTTCGTTGTTCAGTGGCACTCCTGGCTGGGATAAATTTCTCGTTCCTTGCCTGGGCTTTTGTTCTCATGACCTGTCCCGGGTATCATTCCCCAAAACTAATCACTGATATAATCTCCCACTATCCAGGATGCAGCAAGTGGTGAATCGAGCCATCCATGAGTTGGCCAATATGGATGTTTTTGAACAATCAGTGGAAGTGATCAGTAAAAACATAGTACTGAGCTGCTTGGAAAAGCAGCCCTTAATCCTATCCACACTCAACATTTCTTCCATCTTGCCCGCATTAAATAAATAAATTTCAGCCCTTTGGAATTGACTGGGATCAATGCCGAAAAGTCCATCTCAACTGTACCGCGAATGTGATTTTCGACCCTTGTCATTAACTCAGGCTCTGTAGTTTCGGAAAACAGCTCCAGACAGCCCATAGTGGAAAGAACCCTTAAATCAAGATAATCAGATAATTATTTCTGAATTTATGTATATTATTCAATGTACTTCAAACAGTTTTTTCCTAATCAAAACATGTTTGGCCAATATTTTTGGACCTCAATTCAATTTTTTTCATGCCAAACGAAATTTTTTTTCTTTTGTGATAAAAAATGACGAAATGCACATTATTACTAGCCTCTCCTGCTGTTTTTTTTTTTTTTTAAATACAGGTTGGTGGAGAATCCATTACTGGGCTGACCGTGAGAGGGTATACACCAAAGATGTGTCCCCCACACCGTTTGTGTCGGGGTCTCTATCGTGGCATACCGACTAAAAAACACCGTTCCTCTCTTCTTTTAGGACTGTCCCGGGACTGCTTTTTGGCATTACTTCGGGACAGTCCCCTTTTTAACCTCGTGAGGGTTCCTCCTGGTCTTCACTACTTCTACCCTGGCTCATTCCCAGCTTCTGTTCACTTCCTTCTCTTTGAGCACCATAGTGACCATAGTTATACGTGCTGACTGTACCCCAGTTCTCCGCAGATTGTATCATCTTTTCTATCACTGTTTCTGGGCTGAAATCACCTATTACTCCAAACACTTCCTGCCTTAGCTGCTGCCATTTTGGGCATACGAAGAATGTGTGCTCCACATCATCGTCCCCATTTGGCAGTATACACACCTTGCCTCGGAAGTCTTCCCTATTTTCTTTAGGAACGACCGATAATAACCATGCCCCGTCAGGAACTGGGTTAAATAGTAATTAAGTCATCCTGTTTCCTCTCCATCCATTTTTGCACTTCCCAAACCAGACGTGCTGTCCACCCCCAGGTTTCAGCTGCCCATCTCTGCTGCCATTTTTGCAGGGTCTCTGCTCTTTCCTCATACTGTATTTTACTGCTCTGGCCGCATGTTCTAGCTTTCTGGCATAACAACTTCTGCCACTGGTAGCACTAATCATGCACTGTGGGCACGTATCTGTGGAGACTGCACTTTATGTTGGCTCTAGAGAAGAACTATGCTCTTACCTTTTCTATCTAGAATATGCCATGATGGTGACCCAGTCCCCAAAATGAAGTCGACCTCCAGCGACTCCATTAATTTGTAATTTCTTTATTCAAAATAAGAAGCCTTTGTTCATTCGATAAAGAATGATATTCTGATCAGTTTTTGATAGTTTCGAAAGTCCCTATTCATGGTTGGTTGTGATATAAATATTTTTAGTTGTTCATTGCAGAACTAACTCATGGTGATGAGCTACTTGTTTGTTTTTCCTTATTTCTTTTTGCCTAATTTTCTTTTTTCATACATCAAGAGATACTTTGTTTATTTTTGTATTATCAGATACTTGATACTCACTTGATCATACTCATTTTTATTATCATTATCATACTTATTTTGATTGATTGATTGACTATGGGCTTGTCTCCCGAGCGCCTCGATCCAGCTCCATTCAATTTAGAATATCTCCGTTCAAATTTCAACGCATCGACATCTAAATGTAATGATCTGCAGCGTTTTTCTTTTTTACTCGTAGACGTTATATAAACACCGACAACGGATGATTGTCGTTAGAAGATACTTGGTGTACATGATGATTTTAACCGTTGCCGCTGTGGGTACCATTTTGGGGATCTTCTCCTTGAATATAAAAACGGTATATCTTGCGAATCTTGTGGTTATGGAAGAACTGGGCATGAGCAGAACGAAAACTTCCGTGGACGCCGCAGATGTACACTCCCTCAGACAGTAAGTACCTAAACAAATTGTTGTGCACCAAGTTTATCAAACTTCTGGTTTCGATTCTAATACTTATTTCCAAGAAAAAATCCCTCCCAGAAATTTCGTTTTCGAATTATTTCACGATATTTTGTTTCGTGTTTCCGATCTTGCAACAGTTAAACGGTCATAACTCTTCTAAACTACTCTCTAAAATCGATTTTGAGGACACCGTTAGAAAGAGCGTTGATTTTCCCATCTTAAGGCAAAATACGAAAGTTTCAAAATGATTTAGAAAGTGGAAAATTCGTCTGAAGTTCTAACTTCGAGAATTTATGAAAAACGTTTGCTTTCCATGTTTTATCTTGTTTGTTATAAACAGATTTTGTAACTCCCAGTTTCCAGCAAAAATCTCTCCAGCATTTCAGCTTTCCAGTGCAGAACTGCACAACATTTGCACGACTTTCTTTTACTCCTCAAAGGTTTTCCATACAGGAACGGAAAATTCTTGGCCACTTTCTGGGCCTTGTGCTCCATGGTTATAATTGCAATGCTGAGCAGAATGTAGAGCAATGACACGGTACTTACATTGCACTGGTTTCGAAAAATAGACGTTACTCACTTATGAAAAACACTTTTAAACGGAGAAATAAGCCTGAAACAGAGAATTAAGTTTTGAAAAACACATCAAAGTCAAAAAGGGCACGATTGAAGACTGTGTTTTATGATGTACTGCCAGTTTTTTAGTGCTGCCGGCTGCACAATACGAAAATTCCTCACTGCCCCTTATCAAGATTGTATGGTGTTTCTAATTTCACACGGTAGAGGGCATTGTTGGCGGAAATTATTCTGTTGAGGGGCCTATAGTTGAATTGTCTTAATCACTCCATTAATCCAGAATTTTTCAATTCGCATCTGGACCTCTCATTTTCTTACTTCAGCTAGGTAAAGTGTATATTTTATACTTGAACTAGCTCAAATCGAGACAGATTCGTTAGTGTGTTTAATAACTCCTAGTTTTCCATGAATTAATGGATTTCATGCTTTAACTGTAATATGAACACGTACGTAGTTGTTATGTTTAACTATCAAATTAATAAACATACAGTACGTTATTTGTATACTACAGAGATCCGCCTTATGTTTTCAGGCTCACGAATTTCACTCTTCAGACGATGTTGACAGCTATTCACAAGACCAGATGGTATAACGGCCGGGAGATGAAATATGAAAGTGCGTGCATCTCTATTTAAAGAAATGAGAACTCTCAATTAACATTTTTTTCAGTTCGATTATAAACGTTCTAAAAGAAAAATCAGGTGGAAAAAATAAGAACAGATTCAGAGTTCAAGTTAGAGCAATCCCCTTCAAGGCCTGAGAGCCTTACCAATGTTAGTGGAAGGCCGCTTTGGCCTTATTGTATGGAAAATGTTAAATTCAAAAGTGTATTCATATTTCCATTAAAATCCATAGGTAAAAATTTGTTTAAAATTAGGTGCAAAAGTGAATAATTAATTGTTGACCATAAGCGTTGAAGCACAGCTCTGTTGTGTGAAAAACACAGAATTGCACTTTGCTGATGAATATCTTGGCAAAATTAATCTGTAAATGAACATAATGTCGTCTTACAAATTAAATTCACTAAATCAAATATTATAGTTTTGAGAAAATCAAACTTGAAAAATTAAGTTTGTAGTGAGAGCATTTTTGCTAGGAAGAAATTGAATTAGAGGGTTGAAATTTGGTGTGCAGATGCTTCATGATGTCTACTTACTCCCACGTGAACCCCATTTGGTTATTTAAGTTCGCATTCACATCTAACTTAAAAAGATACTTTTCGTACGAAGGAACCTGACTTAGTGCATTTCATCTGACTATAGTGACTTGATGATTTTCACTTGATGGAAAACTCTTGAGCTGTGTCTTAAGGAGTCTTCTATCAATTTCTACCTGAATTTTGATCGTATCAATTAAGGAAAAGAAGGCTTTTAATAGGGGGTGTGGTTAAAAATAATTTCTTTGAAATTTGATTAGTTCGACTGGAATACAATCATTTTTGGATCTTGGTGGAAAAAGAGAGACATCAAAATTTAAAATAGTGCCCAATTGATAATAGCTGCCTCGAGTCGAGCAAAAATGGTGTGGGTATTTGAATCGCGAAAATCCTTTCTACCAAGTCGTATTCTTATCTCGGATCCAGAAGAAATGATCAGAAATGAAACCATTTAGGTGACTTTGTGAATTTCACTGCAACATTGATTTTTCCGAGGAAATGATTGCCCGGGTTTCAAAACTAACGTCACCAGTCGATCGGGCGTTGAAAAATGCATTAAAGTAGCCAATAACCCGAAAATTGAAAAGATTGACTTGGTGAATTTCATTTGTAATGTATTCGAGAATCTACGGTTATGCGTGTTTCAGGGAACGAACCAGCGGAGAGCAACTTGACGAATGTTGACATGGTAAGGAAAGGCTGGTGTTTGGACTACAGTAGCAAATTGTTGGGTGCACCTAGAATGAGGCAGCAACGTATAGCTAAACATGAATTGGCGAGTAAGTTTGTAGCTTGATTTCAGGTCGGAAATATGGATAGTTTTGTATCTTCCTAATGTTCAGATTGGGCCACTTCAATGTTGGTTTAATTTAAGTCTGTTTATACTCATTTCACTCAGGTGTGAATGCTTTGCAATGTTTGTACGTAGCAACTTTCAGCCCTTTTCAAATCAAATTACAACATGAAGCGCCGGTTCTGAGTTTCTGTCTGGAATGTTTATATGGTTACTCCATAAGTGATTTGGAAAAGATCTGACCAGGAGGAAGGGACATCAAGACAGTCTATATTACAAGGGAATATCAATCAAATCAATCAACAACAGTATCAACAAGAAGTTGATAAAGGTAGCTACCTCTTCTAACAGTTGCAGCGATTAGTCTGCAATACCCAGGAGTTACTCATGAAGCCAAAAGCGTCAGATATAGGCTCAGTTGTAGCAGTTCCATGAAACCTGAAAGGACGACCATCCACCATATCCATCACTGGCAGATTATTCTTTTTCTTCTTGTTACTGAAACTCCGAAGAGGAGTATTGGGCATCAATAAAGTGCCAGGCAAAGCTTTCATGAACGATTTCTACTTCCTGAGACGGATTATGGTGTTTACTCCCATTCAGGTTACAGCGGCATTCCCTCCTCCTTTCTCAACACGGGCTTGGGACCGTAGAAATCGTTCATCATCTTAAGATTCTGAAGCAGCGGCAGGGCTAGCTTGGGAGCCTTAAGGTAACCATCCCACCAAGCTAGAGTGCTGTGGGCCAATCCCCCACACACCCGAATCAACTATGATTACAGAAACCGAAAACATCTCTAATGATGAACTGCTGAGTCGTACTCAGCAGAAACCAATCTCTCTTGAGATAAAAAAGAGAAAATGGAGCTGGATAGGCCACACCCTGAGAAAGGCCGAAGGAGCAGTGGAGAAGTCAGCCTTGGACTGGCCACAAGGATTTTGACGACGAGGACGACCAAGAGCAACTTGGAGGCGGTCTGTAGAAGCAGAGGCCAGCCGAATGGGAATGTCCTGGAGGCGGGTGAAGTGCTTGGCTGGAAATCGGACGGAATGGAAAACATTCATTGAGGCCCTATGCTCCGCCCCGGAGTGAAAGGAAATAAACTTAACAAAGCTTTCATGTACCTCCAAGTTTCATCAGCTTTCCTTGCTTCTGCCTTGACTGATCGTTTCTGTTGTCCAGCTAATCTCTATTTGGATAAATTCTAATATTTCTCCCAAGTCGAAACCAGTTCAATCCATATGTAAAGTTTGTGCTCCTACGTGCCTGAGAAACCTGCAAGTTTACTAAAATGTCGTCCCAATAACTCCAGCTTTTTGTAAACCGTTGCTTCAGACAAGTACTGGGACTGTGGTGGGCAAATTTGACCTCTAGTAATGACCAGCAACCAATGTTGAAATTAAGAAGAAAAAATGGAGGTAAATCGTCAAACCCCAAAAAAGTTGATGGAGTGATAGAGCAGCGGTCAAGAATACCGTAAGAGTGGGCGACCCAGAACAAGAGTCTGATTAGGATAATGGTAAATGATATTTGATTAATCATTATTACTTCATGTACTCATGTACATGAAAAATTGGGTGTTCTATTAAAATAAGTAGGTACCTTGGCAAATTTCACGTATCTACTTATCATCATCACACTATATAAAGACGAGCTTATCAGAGTATATCCACTTTTCAGGGGTTGGTAACGCTGGGCGGGTGGAATTCTCCCCCCCCTCCGACCCTGCCAGTGAAGGAAAGAGGGCTCCAGCGGGGGGAAGCGTCTTCCAGGGCAACCGACGTGCTCCTCCAGGACTTGGGATATACGATTTTTTGACTTCGCATATTGTTATTATAGTCCCTCATTGTGTTATTCACCTATTTCTTTTTAACCTGCGTAGCAGGGCCATTAAACTAGTATCTACAGATTGTTGAAACTTCCTATCTATTTCTAGGGAAAATTTTGAGTCCGTATTTCAAAAAGTTCAGGAAACGAGGTCCCCTGATGAGATATTTCAAGGCTCCTATTGGAACTATATATTTGTACAATGAAGACTTTTCTTCCTACCTCGTCGGATGGAAAAACTACAATTATGAGGAGCTGGGAAACAATACCGTACTTTGGGAGCACCAATTGGTGACTCAGACGGAAACGGATTATTATACAGGTAAATCAAGTGAATTCTCACATTCATGCAGACAGAAAGTTAGGGCTAAACTGGTTTCTAGAGAGTTACAGTGGCACAAAATCGAAAAGGTATACTCGTAAAGGCAACCAATGTTCATGATCTCGGGGTAGAGTTGCGTTGTAAAGCAAATGGAATGTTTCTAATATCTGGTTTCTTGAGACTTGATAATCGATTATCTTCCCTATCTAATCGGAAATTTCGTGTGATAAGGGCGTGATAACGAAGAGCTTCAACCTTTGATCATACTGAATACTAGTAATAAGCCTATCTAGTCTTGAATTTACCTATTTATTAGTTTTAACATTTTTTTGAACGTCTATGCCACGTGTTTTTCTTCCTAGTTATATTCACACGTTAAATTCCACGAGTTTTCAATATAAATTTTGTATTGACAATCAAGACGGATCGCACCTTTGTTGTAGAAATCTGCTTTGCAGGAGATATCAAATTCTTTTCTCCTCTTATCATAATTCCGACGCTAAGAAATCTTAATAACAATATTACTTTCGCACCCGTCAAAATCGGTTCAACAGTTTAGTAGTCTACCCCAAAGTACTCTTGAAGGGGATGCCCAGATCCAGTAAATCTTAGACACTTTTCCTGCACCACACTCCCTGCTGACACAGTTGCTGCGATAGCCTTGGTGGATCAGATACCGCTTGCTGCAGGTTGTTCCTATCATGTTTGCTTTTCTTAGCCCTTCAATCTGCTCCATGTCCTGGCTGCCACTGACAACTTGGACATCCAGGATCATGGCAGACCCGTTGGGATTGTGGCAACGATGTCTGGCTTCTTGCCCGGTCACTTGCCATGAGAGAAAGTCTCTCTCTCTACATCCCAGCCACTGGATGACAATGCACCTGTTATATGCTTCTCGACTGCATCATGACGGATAATGCAGCCTCCGTAAGTTTGTGGACACTGCTGCACCACATGATACAGGTTCTCATTTTTACCCTGACAAGCACGGCACAGAGTATGTATTGCCCCACGACTACCTCTGGAACTCCTCACTGCAGCGACTAGTAGATCGTATCATCATGCTATCCGTTATAGAATTAGCGGGATAGAGTCAACTACTATTTTGACGCAGGTGATGTGTGCTGGTGGAACATTTCTCGCTGCATTTATGTCCCGTGAATCGTTGTATCTAGCTCATCTTCTACATCATTCGTGATTATCCAAAACATTTCAAATCACCCGTACGTCCTTGTTACCAATACGAGGTAGATATCTGCCACACCCAGTTTCTGCTTTTTTTGTTTAGGTGAAACCGGAGGTTCTTACCCAGGCCATGGTTACGTGGAGATGCTGTACTGGACCTTAGGTGAATCTGAAAAAAGATTCAACGAGCTGATTATGAACGGATGGATCGACAACAGGTATCCAATATGAGACAACTGTGATTGTGTTTATAAGGCTTGATGTGCCAATCGATCATAACAGATTTTGACGTGGTTTTTAAAGATCATTTTCGAAGAAAACGTGTGCTAGTTTAACCATGGCATCATTACACTGGCTTAAAGAAGAAAATACCGCCAAGTTACAGGCTGGTTTCTATTAGTACTGAAGGGGAAATTCATAGGATTGAAATATTGAAGAATCTGAATATTGAAAACTTTCGAAATAACACTAATGTTTTTATGTTCGCTATTAATAGAAATCCCATGAATGTTTCGAATGAGTGGACTGTTTGGATCTTCGATCATGTCCCACTGACTATGTCTAATTAATTTAGATGAGTTATTCACGTAATACAGAAACATTAAATCGTTGTGTGATAATTTGCAGCGGTTTTTTCAATGTTATTTCACAGGACGCGAGTGGTTTTCCTTGAATTGGATTTGTACAACGGCAATACGAACACCTTCACGTCGTTCGTGCTTTTGGCTGAGACGTTGCCAGCTAATATTGTCGTCGTTAGGCCCATGGTAATTTAAATAAGTAAGCTTATTTTAAATTAAAAAATATCGTCCAAGTGCGCGTCCTCTTATCGGTAATCTTTAAATCAATAAAATGTTGTAAAAATTTTTAACGTAAAATACACATTTGTTACAACGATCCAATGGACTAAAATGCCACTGGACTTGTTCCTGGAGACATTAACGCCTTCAAATGGGTGAGTCGACGTGTATTGTGGGTTTTCTCTATTTATGAAGCGGACACATTAGTGATACAATCGAGCTGAAATTTATATCAGATGATTAAATCGCCTTTCGAAGGGACTTTCGGCAATATCGATCCATTAGAACATTAAATACCGGCTTGACGGGTTAACGTTTGAGCATGCGCTGAGTGAGTTGAATTTTTGATCGATAGATTTCGTAGGGGAACAGATGTAGCCTAACTTATAAATTCCCTAAAATTTTCATGAAAATTGGAAGAAAACTGTGGAAATGTTGATACTTGCTGGTTACTCACACACACGGACGGCAAGACTCGAAACAAAACTTGGTCAAAATGGTCTAAAACATAAAATGCGAGTGGGAATTCATCTCAACAGATCACTCAACAAACCATATATGATGACGCCTGAAATAAGTTATATCAAATAATGGAGATCTGTTAATATGAAGTGTTAGAAAACTACTAATATTGTCAAACATATTCACAAACGTAAATTAAAAACGGAATGTATTTTTTCTAAACTAGATGTCGCTTGAAACTAAGGCACTGGTTGATCAAGATTCAAGATTCTTTTATTGGCACAACAAGAAAATAAACATAAGCAAAAATATTCGTAAATAAGATGATCTTCTGTGGAGTCTCAATTATCCCTCATGATTATTTCAAAAACAAACTAATGTAAAAACAATTGTGGAAACCTCTTAAAATAAAAACAAGTTGCTATGTCATGTACCGTAGTCCGCAATTTTAACTTTTACATGCCCCTCCCCATATCAAGATACCATATCTAATCAAAGAATTGCATAAACCAAAACAAATCATCTTGAACAAATTCATGTTAGCAAAACCTCTTAAAATTTTAAACACGGAGGAAAGATTTCTTATTCTTTTAATTAGCAAGTTTATATGTCCCTTGAATCTCAAATGTCGATCTATAAGATGTCAGAACACCACAGGAGCACTTTGGAAGTTCAACATAATAATTGTGTTGATTATTATAATCGTGGATCTTCAACCGTCGATTGGAGAAATTCCCTCTATTAGAAGCAGAGAACCTCATTGCTGAGGTCTTGCTCAAATTGAGACGTCAATAATTAATAAGTCCAACCAAGTCCCTCACTCAGGTACTGAAAATCTGAACCCGCAGTGGCTACCAAACCATGAAAACTCACTCCAAAAATCTTAGCAGTGTCATCTGCGAATCCAAACATTCTGCCACTTAAATGTCCTTGAGTTCATTGATATAAAGCAGAAAAATTGCCGGTCCAAGGACTGTTCCTTAGGGAACTTCTCACACAATTTCTCTGGGAGTACTTACGGAATCACCAACCCTAACTACTAGCGTACTTTCGCTAGATACGATCCCAATATAAACTGACAAAATTAACATCAACAGATTAACCACCTTTCTTCTTCTCCTCAGTACCAAGGCCCTTAAGGATTTCAGTATTTCTTATTCTGGGTAGAGCTTCCTAAGAAAATGGTCTGCTAACCTTTTCACATCACATAACGTTCTTAAAAACGCTTCTAAACCCTCATCGCGACACCGTCTTCTCTCCCAGTATTCTTTTTCTCTGCGAACACGCATAAACATAGCCATTCTGCACGATGTTTGGCGACCAACTGACGAAGAAAAGGATTAGGTATGGTAAGCTAAGCCTGCCCCCCACCGTTGCTCCGATTTTTCAAGCGTTTACTTGAGCAAATTCTTGTTATGGATAGCAAATGAAGGAAATACTCAGAGTTCCTGAGCTTCACCTTTACTTATTTGTATGCATATCAATCCTCCACTTCTTCAAGTAGAAGCAAAAGCTTCAACTTCATGCATACCACCAATGACTTCGTTCGACTGCTGAACTTCTTAAAGCGAGCATCTGCTGTACTAGACTGCAGTTTCTCTTCTTCATTTCATCCGGGCGAAAACCAGCAAAGACGGCTGGTACTTGACTCCGGGGAAATATTATATTCAACGAATTTCTCCTCAGTCGTGAGGACACGGGTTCGAACTGAGTCAACGTTCAAAATTTTTTGGCCATAAAGTTACTACGTACTTAAGATTTGAAAAGTAGTTTCTAAGGTGTAAATTCTCTCACTGACAATGTAAATGTACTTATTTTTCATTTTTTTCAGTCCGATACTACTACTCTTATATACCATCAAGGACTGAGCCAAATATTGAGTCTGTCAATGTCTTTGTTATTGACATTTTGCTTGATTCTCTATACGAGCTTCTGGGTTCATAATTCGGCCAGAGCGGGATTCGTCAATACTGCTTTGTCTTGGCGAGGTAATGATCCTTGTACATTCATATTAATGAAGATATCGTTAACGCTCCTTCGAAAATACAGAAATATAATTCGAAAATGAATATTACAGGGATTAGCATTGCAGAAAAGTACTACTAAAATAAATTGATAATTCAGTAATTTTGTCAGTATGTTCAAAATCCACACAGAACCTCAGTGTTTGAGTAGCGATGTATGGAAAACAGCAATATTTTTCTTGTGATATATCGAAATTTTTCGCCGATCAGTAATCCGAGATCGAAATGGCAATGTCGACTCCATATACAGGGTGTCCCACGAGTTGCCCCCCCCTCCTAAAATCATCCAAAAGGGAATAAACAACACAAAATCGTCCAAATGGGAGTAAATAACTAAAAAAATTTTGGCACATGAATTCATTGTGATGCTGATTCACGTGATGCTATTCGTTTCGACTCAATTTTTGCGGAATAATGATTGAAATTTGCTTGTTTTGAGTGAAAAATCATCATTTACGCCGACTTTTAACTCTCAGATTAGGATGATTTTTCACTTGATCACTGAAGAAGGTATCAACCTCCTATTTTTACAGTTTTCAACCAGACCTCGAAAATTAATCCCCATAAAAATCTGAAAACAAGCGCCTAAAATTAGAAAAACGGGCGTGAAATAAGCAAATTTCGGTCATTATTCCCCAAAATTATTATATAAACACCATGAAATAATTTGATTTTCAATTTCCAGTCAATAATTTACATAACGTATTTTGTTGATCGTTGCAGGTTTCATAGATCTCTCGATCATAATGCTCGGCGTGACTCAAATCGCTTTGAACATCTCTAAGACAATCAGATTTCAAGCCTTGCCAGACAAATTGGATAAATCGCCTCACGATAGTTTCATCGCCCTGTATGCTCCTATGTTCAACAACTTGTAAGGAATCGTTATAACTTACTTTTACCAAACTGATCTTTCATAAAGTTACATATTGCTATATTTTGGAACTTACGTGTGATTGGACCAAAAATGCGACGTGGAACTTATTTTATTTTCAGTCAGTATCCAGTTATTGTCTGAAAAACACTGATAAAAATTTCTATTGACATTAACACACTTTTGGTTCATTATTTTTAATGAGAACTTTTGTAATCAATTATTACAATTATTGTAAATGACTATCAAGCTTATATTGTAGGCGAAATAAAGCTATTATTAAATCTAGTGATCTGCACAGAAGGGGTCTCTAAATGAATGATAAATCAACTGTTCCAGTTATCGTCTAACCAGAGATGGGCGATAATGATTAAGGAATATCCTCTCTCTGAGTGCAGCACTATATTGGATACACTTGGCTTTTCAATAACTCAAAGGCAACTCAACTTCCAAGTCACCAAATATCTACATCCTGTCTAATGTATAACAAGGAGGTGATGGAATGGACTAGTATCCCTCTGCACGGGCCGAGGCCATAAGCCTGCTGAACCCAGAGCAGAGCTAAACCCTGCTTAAGAATTTAAAAAGCTTCGGGTTTATGCTCAGGTTAGCTTTTCCGAGAAACGGGAAGTTGGAACAATCCTATTTATCACAATTATCAATGATTGTATGTTTGACACTGCCAGTTGGTGATAAACATTCTCTTCACGCACCTGTGATACGGCTTGGTAACTGATTCGTGTAGGAGTTCTGCAAGGCTATTTGTGCTTTTTGGCAGAGTCAAAGAAAACAATCCCAGTCCTGAAACTGGAAGAGAGCGCTGTCTCCCCTCTGAGAGAGCGCTGCCCTCTCCCTGTCTCAGAATCCTTGGACTTTTACGTCAAAAACTATCTTCTCTGGCATCAAATCTTCCTGAAGGATTGGCGTGAACCCTGTACAAATGCTGGCTGATGCTGGTTGATACGTGAGGTTTTTGAGACATGGACGTGGTATGTTTCTGGTGAATCACAGTCGGGTATTTCATCGTTAACGAAAGTCTTAAAGCATTTTGAAATCGTGTCTCGGACGATTCTAAATATACTTTGTATTCTAGATATGTAATACTCTTCGATTATCTGGAGAAACATCACAATGAGTTAGTAGTTCGTGTGTCTTTGTCTATTCCACAGTGAATGACGAAATGAATCTTCATTTCTATCTTCAACAATCCCAATTCAATTCCACTTTAGTATGACTGACTCTCAAGGAATGTAGGTAGGTATTGTCAACTAGTGTGAAGCTCGTCCTTCAATTTGTCTCTCACCTACAAAGCCATATTCAAGGCTGCATGAAGTATTGAACAGAAGTATTGACAATTTTGATCGAGATTCCACCATTTCATGCTACTTATTCTTCTTTTCTTTCCCTTACAGCAAAGTTGAATTCTTCATGTGCATATACGCCATGATCGTGATGGTCGCCTACACGACTGCTGTCCACGATCTGTTTGGCAGCCGTCATCTGACTTTGCCAATGGAACAACTCTTCAGCGTCGCCATGCTCTCCATATGTGTCCTCATCATGTTGTTCATTTTGATCCGACGCTCGCTGTACATGGCTAGCCTTTCCACCTATAATTTCCTGTTACCCAATATAGTCTTCAAACAAGTCCGCCCAGAAGAATATCTGTGTATGGTTCGTATATTTGAATCCGTTCTCATACTTTTCACCATTCACACCCGTTTTTTAAAATGTTTTTTCCTTCATTGTTGTGATTCGGGTTCTACACCCTTTGAAACGTAAACCATGAAATTTTCAGGGGGGTTACAATTTTTGTTTTCAATAGCGATTATAATGGTTTATTATTGAATAATAAACCAAAATCAGCACTTTTAAAAAACATTTGAAAAAGTCCATTGTTAATTTTGTTTCTGTAGTTTCCTACATATATGCGTAATATTTATAGTTCGTGTCACATCGTTTAGTAATTAGATAAGTGTTTAAAAGCGAATAAACTAGGCAGAAATGATGAACAATTATTATGTTTTGTTACTTAATTTTAGGTCGTCCCGCTTCAAGTGGCAATACTGATCAGTTTCATCTTGGCGGCATGCCTCACGAAATTCGTACTGTCTGGCGCAATCTACTACCGTTGTTTGGCCGGAGAGTTGATCGAAATGGCGAAAGAAATTCCTGGGCAAAAGAAGTACAAACCGGATTTGAAAGATCGTAAGGACAACAACCTTTTATGCGCTTATTCGAAATTAATGGGTTGACATGTGTAATTATCCACTACACGTTAGTTTATGACGGAAATCACCTGGGACGAGCCATGTTTAAGCTAAAAGGAGTGGTGTCATCTACAGGGGATGAATCTGGAGTGGGGACAATGCCAAATAGTGACTTGAGTTGAATATCTTTGCAGGAAAGAATTGTGGTGTCACCACCCGAGTCTTTTTTGGGCAATACCTTAATTGGTGTAATTTTGTAGGTGCTCTGCCTCTCATCTCTCTGGATCCTTAGGCCTGTTAACAGTGCCACCACTATTAGTATTTAGTATTTTTGGTAGGAAAGAATTGTGGTGCCACCACCCTAGTCTTTTAGGGAAATTCTCTAATTGGTGTCATTTTACAGGTACACTCTCATCTCTTTTCTCCCTGGATCCCTAGACCTGGAGACAGGGTCACCATTATTCTGTTTAGTTTTTGGTTTATTATTTTCAATAACGAACCTTTGTAATCGACATAGAAAATATAATTCAACTCCCTCAAAAGTTGTTGATTTGCGATTCAAGATTCGTGGATTTCAATAGTTGAATTAAGAAAAATCTGTCTGTTTGCCGTCTAAAGCTGTTCTCTGCAACTACTGGTCCAAAATTTACGAAATTGGGCTCAAACAACCACCATTGGTGATGGTATGCCAATAATCTCGGCATCTTGATCAATCAACAGTGGAGGATGATATTTAAGGATCGAACTACAAAAAATCGAAATCTCTAGAACTTTCTATTTTGTTTGATTCAGATAACAAACAATTCCGTGAATCGGATGAGACCAGGGTTGCTGTACAATCATCCATTCGCTCAGGTAGCTTGCAGAGCCTTGAAGTTCAATGGGAGGTCTGAGTTAGACTGTGTTGGTGGTGACAGCCTAAGTACTGAGGCTGCATCTACCTTTGTTTCACTCAGACGCTATCTCTCAAGCTTCAATTCGGTTCAGGAGAACAAGCGGCAGCATTCCTTGCGTATCCCTGTTTTATCTTGTTTCATGCCTCTTGGATTTCTACATGTTTCAGGGTTATGTAGGAAGCATTATGTGTGGATGTACAGTGCAGTTCTGGTCTCCATGATCCACATAGGAGGGTTATCTAATACAAAAATAACAAACCTTGTGATAATTTGCAGTGTTTTTAATTTCTTAATAATAGAGATGAGAACAAAATGATCAACAACCTAGGTACAACTTTACTTCTTCTTCCCCACAGATATCTTTAATCTTAGGAAACGACGACCGTGGAGTTGTTGAATGTGCGAATCGTACAGGCTTCAACTTCTCATTTCAAACAGCGTCATTCAAAAACAAGCTTAGAATGCGATTAGCTGGGCAGACTGCATAATATGTTGCAGACACATACACTTAGTCTATAGAGTTTTTGAAGAAAAGGATTCTGAATTTAAAATGTCTAAGGAAAGTGTTTTACCATATGATTTTCACTGTGACTAATGATCATTAATTGTTCAATCGAAGCAGTAGTGCCATTTAAAATGCACCAACAATAATCAAACTTGGAATAGTTGAATGGTTTGGTTTTTCTGGGTAGTCCAAATAAGGAAACTCGGTTTAAAAAAAAAGATGTTTTTATTGCCTTCTGTGTATTTACAGCCGTTACAAGTATCAAGTAAATAAATTAGTAATAATGATAATAATAATATTGTTTTACAGCTTCAAGTTAATAGCTTTTAAAAACTCATGTAAGGCAACGTGAATGTCCAGTTTCCCTAATGACGCATGGGTATCCAGATTGAAGGGGCGCTCGATTTCCCGTGTGTTTACAATCCCATTCCGTAAGGAGTCACTCTTGAATGGGAGGACTCTCCAGAATAATGTACTGCGTGGGTTCTGGACCGACCTCACAACTTCTGCATATCAGGATAATTCAGTAATTCGCATCCAGTGTAGGCAATGGTTAGTGCAACCATGTCCTCCTTGATCGAACCACGGTTTAGTAGAATCTTTTAGGTAAAGCTACACTTATCTTACCAAACCATGGTTTTAAATCAGTGGGAGGGAACAGCTCACAAACCTGCATCGGGTTTACCAAGGTAGAAAGATCCAAAGTAGCTTTCAAACATTTCCTGGTCAATCTTACTGAGAATCAGTATTTTGGGTTCATCAACAAATTTTGTTTGTTTCAGCGACCCATGAAGCGTATAGGAAACGAATTCGCCAAAGAGTGCAGAGCATAAACAAGAAATTCAACTTGCTACAAGCGAATCTAGGGAAACCACATGGAAAGGAGTGGAAAGCTCGTGCGAGGGAAGAGAGACTCGCAGCGAGGGAGTTGGCCGCCTTGGAGAAGTACGAGGAGCCCGAAGGGGATATGTGGGCCGATTGGGCGGACTTGGACAAACTGACCGCCAAAAGAAGAGCAGCAAGAAGGGCGGCTAAAATTCGCCGGGAGAAGCTGGAGAAGAAGAAAAAGAAAGAACAAAAGTCGGAAAGTCAAATCCACGTTAAGTTTGGCAGTCCTCCCAAAGTGAAAGAGGCCACGCCAGAAGCCGAAACATCCGAAGGAGAATCGAAGAAACCAAAACGGAAGAAGAAGAAGAAGATGAAGAAGAAAGTCATTGCAGCAGACGGTAAGAAAGCCACCATGGCAAATACATGACACTACACCAGTAGTGTTGACGTCAAATACATTCTCTAAATAGAAGAACTATAAACCCAAAAAATAGGAAAGGTAGGTAGTGTAGGTAACCTTTAACATTTTTGACAAAGATAGAGGAACTATAAAATACAATAAAAAAAGAAAATCTCAATCTTTCAAACAGTTCTTGCTTATAGGAAATTTATGTTCGGCACAAAGGGAGTTCTGGCATTTTGAGCATCTCTTCTACTTCGTCTGCATAAAATTCATCATCAACTCTGTCATCTGGTTTTATTTTTTATTTTTGTACACTTGTTCATTGGGCATTGCCTGTTTTGGAAAATAAATAAATAAATAAATCTGGTAACACTTCATCTCGGCTTAATTGTTCATCAAATTCTGGAGCTACCTGTCGTTCAAACTCCCTGGGTATCTCTTCCAAGCTTCTAAAAACTTGATTCGTAGACATCCCTATGTACTAATTAAGCAATAAAAGCTGTCTACACAAATGTACATGTGTGAAAAAACTTGCACTAACCATAAGGGTGGGTCGCTAGTGACCTAAACACGTTTTTCCCCAATTTGGATGTTGCACAGAGAAAAAGGCACTCGCAACGAAAGCACCAACCGCGTCCACGGCCGTATGACAACTGTGGG